>PGTU02000981.1:0-10792 GCA_002896215.2 Cicer echinospermum
CTGAGCCTGACCTATTTAAATAAATAGACTTTAAAAACAGCCTGAGCCCGAACGGCCTGACCTATTCCCATCCGGCAAAGCAAACCAACAAGACAACCAAACATAAAATTTATGAGTTCACCAATTAACAACTATTATAAACAAGAGCCTAAATCATTAATAAAAAATGATTAAATTAAATGAGTTTCATTTCAATACTTTATGGGCTAAATATAAAAGAAAATTAAGAAAATTAAGAAATTAGACCATTGGTGAGGATAGTGACGGGCTTAGCATACCAACCCAACCAATTTTGCTATTCCTTATCATAGGGGAACAAAGATACTTCTCCAAGAAATTGAGCTATGGAAGTCATCTTATTAATTTTACTCTTTGGAAACACTAAATGAGAAAAAAGTTGGCACAACTTACTTTCAGGCATGTAGCTTTATTAAAACAATCGAACAATTTACTTTAAGCACAAGCACCTTAGGAAAAGAGGACAAATACCATTTGCACAGAAAAGTGAGAGAAAAATGGCCCCTTTTCAGCCATAAACCAAGTTGAAATTTATAATGTGCTAACCCATTAAATCATTAAAAGGGCTCTTTTCTAGCTAGTGTCAGTATTAAAATTTCCTTGCTGTTGCTGACATTCCAAATCTGAAGAGGCTACTAAAGAAGGAATTAAGAAAATATATAGATTTGATTGAAATAATAACAAAATATTGCTTATCTCGTAATAATGAACTAACAAGCATAATATAACACCAGTTTCTACCAAAATCTCCCAACCACTACAAAAGAAAAAGTTACATAGACATAAGCTTTGGTCCATTATCTGGCATTCCCATCCCTGCAGCTAACTCAGCATCAAGTTGAGTGTGTGGTGCTTCACCCATCATTTGTTTCACACTGCACAAACAAACAATAGTAATATCAGAACCGATATCATCGGCATCGCGCCCTGATATATATCTTACAGAAAGTGGTAAAGCTGATAACAGCTTGTAGTTAAAATGGCACTGATGCAAATCATTTTAATTAAGCTATCTATAAATAAAGTTGATATAGGGGTTATACATGGTTTCAAGGTTCTTAAACTGATAGAAGAGTTTAATAACTCATTGACAGTATAAACAAGTTTTACAAACATGTCTAATCATATATCGTCATATTATTACATTATAATGCTCCTTATTAAAACCAGTTTGCCTTGTGATGAGGTGGTGAAATATGATTAGATGTCTGTCTAATACTTAGTTGTACAGTTAATGGCTAGTAATTCAATTCTGAAAATAAATTAAATTTCAGCTATGCATGCAATGAACTAGGAGGAATGTGTTTGATGTTCAACAGACTGCAATAATAATAATACATAAACATAGAGTTTGCAAGAACGTGAAATTTAAGATTCAATTTCATACAGATACCCAAAAGACACTAAACCTAGCTATGATTTCCAGACACAGAAATTGGAGTCAGTTTAAGAACCTCGAAACCATGTATTAATTCAATTCCTGGACCTAAAAATACATATAAGGGATGTACAGTATTCATTCATGAATCATGCAATTAAAGAGAGTTGCTACTAACAGACTATTTTGAATATTTAGCATTCAACTTGCAACAAACAACTCAATTGAGTCATTTAACTTTATTTATATAATAATTTTAAACATTTTGTATAGTTTTATATATTATATATAACACAAATTTACAACTTTTATTATATTAATTAAACATAATCTGTGCATGTGTGCAACATAAGCTTGGATAAGCTCATTAATCAAATGGGGTACAAACTTGCTTAAATGCAACTTAGACAAGATATATAAGTGATTAATTAAGTCATTGAACTAATTATACGTTAACCAAATTGCAAGACTTCTTGAACCACTTCACATCAAAAAACTTACCAGGTCTTCCAGCTCAGTCATTTGACTTATTTCACCATTGGAACAAAATTCAGATCGATTAAACGTCAAGCTCAATACGTTTAAGCAAAACAAGCTTAAGTTTACTAGTAATCATATCAACTCCACTCAATTACATTCTATTTGGAAAGAAAGATATGTTCATGCCTAGCTGCTATATGATTTCATACAAAAGAAAACACTTAAAAAAAACAGGAATAGCCTCAAAACACAAAAGCAATACCATCAATATAACTAATCTTTTCCAATAGAAATAAAGGGAAAATGTGGCATACCGTCGCCGGTGTTTTTTGGTCTTAAAATGCTCGTCCCTCACAGCAACACCGGAAAAGTATCGACTACATATATCAAAAGTACAGCATATATTAGATTAAAAAACCAACCAACAACTAAAAGAGAAACAATATTAGGACTTGGTCATGAATTTGAACTCTTCAAGTATCCTTAAG
The DNA here is from genome assembly GCA_002896215.2 of Cicer echinospermum. Lineage (NCBI taxonomy): Eukaryota > Viridiplantae > Streptophyta > Magnoliopsida > Fabales > Fabaceae > Cicer > Cicer echinospermum. The sequence goes on from PGTU02000981.1 coordinate 2,365, forward strand.
TCTTAACAACAACAACAATTATACAATGAGATAAGTGAAAAGCGAAAACAATGAACCACAAATGAATAATTATTCTCCAAAGTTGTACTCTACCTATCAACAAACAATGACACAAAAACCAGACAAACACATATGTCAATGTTGTGTAGGATACCGAACATGTCTACAATCAAAAGTATAGGTGCATATAACATCGTATACTTGGACAAGCAGGCCTTCTGTACCAGTAAACTTTTACAACCCATATCACAGAATTCATTAAAATTACAACAAACTTTCTTTAACATTTAAAAACAAAAAAAACCACAAAACAATTTAGCAAAATAAGATAACTCACGACCATACTCGAAGTGGAAGGCAATAATGCTGTCCATTCCAGGCAAATCTTCATCTAAAGGTAAAGCTTTTCTCTCTTCCTCAGGCTTGTTTAATTCATCATAAACCATATCATCACGTGTCAAATTCACAGGTTAAGAATTCACATTCAAATCGAATTCGAATAAAAAGAGTAACCAAAAAATTAGATTTGATTGGAAAAAAATAATAATGAAAAATAACGAAAAGGATATCTTTGATGAGGAATTTTAGCACGGCGATCAGTTTTGTGAGATAATCTTCTTTTCTTCACCTTTCTGTGTGGACATTTGCCTCCCATTGTTTGAGTTTTTGATTTGCTAGTGTTCTTTTTTTTAGGTTTGATTTTCTTACTCTTGGTTTCTGCGGCCACTAATTAGGATTTTTCTACGAACGATGAACGACGCCGCTTCAAATGTTCTCGTAAAAATAATCTGGGGCGGTATTTGTGTGTGTTATATATTTTTTAAGTTTATTTAATTTTAATGAAAATGGCCAACCAAATAGCCCATATCTGTTTGTCTTAAAAAAATTAGCCCATATCTGTTTGTCTTAAAAAAATTAGCCCATATCTGTTTGTCCTCAAAAAAATTAGCCCATTATATGTGCCTTAACTTAAATCTTAGATTTTTTTTTTATTGTTCATTATTCAGTTTTTTAAACTTACTGATAACATATTTAGTTAATTTTACACTATCGCAAAGTTGATTTTTGATAAAATAACACTACACAAGTCAGTTTCCGGTATGTAAAAAGTAAGGGACTTTCACATTTCATGTTATTTTCGTATAATAGAAAACCAAAGTACTAATGTTTAAGCTAAAAAAAAACTATCGACCAAAAAAATATATTATGAATTTTTTTATATTTGGTACTAGAGGGGCCAAAAGATTTTTTTTTTTGATCATTTTGTTTCTACAATGTGGTGAATCATAAATTATATTGAAAATTAATTTATAATTAATGTTTGATGGACACTTTAAAACATAATATTTGGTCGATCTTATTAAAGATTGGATTATTATAAATATTTTTCTTAGAATTTATTATTATATGTTTTATATTGCAAAAAAGATTATGTTATTATGAATAGTTTTGTATGAAAGGATTAAAAAAATTTTCTCTATTTTAAAATAAAATATCAGTAGGATTTACCTATTATAAAATCTACACTAACACAAACACGTTTAGTTTCTTGAATCAAACAAATATACAAATATACAAATATTCAGTTTAACACATTTTCGCTAAATTATTAAGGTTTATCAATTTACATGTTTCGTGCGCCATCTCCACCCCTCGTATTAATCGTTACAATCTTCATGACTTATGGTTTTCTCCCTCTCAACCTTTGCTAATATGTTACAATTTTTTTAAATCTTTTTTGTAGCTTCCCTAAATAGATAACATCATCCTCATTGTCCTTAATTCGAAATGTTTCCGTAAAGGTTATAATTTTTCCTTCCAACCGCTACACCCATAATTAGGGGTGGGAATAGGTCAGGTCATGCTAGGCTTTGAAAGATCTGAGTCTGATCTACGATTTATTTTTAGGCCTAAGTCTGGCCTACGACCTATCATAGACTTTTTGTTCGGCCTGGCCTGGAAGCCTATTTAAATAATTTAAAAAAAATATGAACAAACATCCTTTAAACTCCTAAAAAATATTTTTTTTGTATCCAAATAATAGATTTTTTTCTTCTGAACACAAACATACTGCATTATTACTTCTTAAACAAATATGTGAACGACTATTGAGTATTGACTAATTTAACGGCTACCGAATATGAATGGCTCCAAACTATTAGAATCGCTACCGAAGTGTGGAACAACTACTGAATTATGGAATGCTCGCCCAAGTGATGGCCTAATGATAGAATTTAAAATAGAAAATAATATTATTAATATAATTAATATAATAATTAAAATATTATAAATCATAAATATATAGAGCGGGTCTGTCAGGCCTAATATGTTTTTTTATAAGTCTGACCTATTAAATAAATAGGCTTTAAAAACAGTCTGAGTCTAGTCTTTATTAAATAGGTCAGCTAGACCATAAGTAAGGTCAGGCCATAGGCCCCTGACGGACGGCCTAGCCTATTCCCATCCCTAACCACAATCCATCCAAAATTAGTTATCTTTATACATCTTAATATAACAAAGTTCTTCGATAAAAAAAATTTAAAAATAAGTTTTTATTCTTATAAAATTTGTTTTTAGCCATTGTAAAAAAACATAACATATTTTAGTGTCATATTAAATTATCGTTGCAATCAGTTTTAATTCTTGATAGAGCATCAACATATGTTTTTGAATGATAATTTTGAATACATGTTTACAACACTATTAAAAGCTCCTCCACAAAAATAAGCTCAAAAGTTGATTTGCAGGTCTATGTTTTAAGGACTTTTATCTTATATATATGACACTTAAAAATTTCATATTTAAATTAATCACAAGTTAAAAAAATGGCGAGGACGAACTTTTAAAAATTGAATGATGTTTTGTTTTAGCAAGGACTAAACAGCTTGTAGAATAATTTTGTATGGACTAAAAAGTGAATTTTTTTTTCAAGGATTAAAAACTAAATTTCAAAATTTTATAAAAATTAAAATTTATTTAACCCTAAAAATAACAAATCTCTTAATGATAAAAATATAATTTGATGTATGTGTAAAAAAGTTTTACACTAGTTGCGGCTATCGATTTAAACTCAGTTATTAGGGCGGGTGTTTGGACTAAGGGTTAAATAATTGGAAGACATGAGTTTAAACTTGAGTGAAGAAAAAAAAAAATACTAACACAATAAACAATTACTTATTGAGATAGTCAAATTACTGTTATTCTTTAAACTTTGTTTTTTGTTGTGTCTTTTCAGTTAAGTTAGTTATAATCTTTTAAGAAATTATATTAATTTTCAATAATTTTGAGTAATTTAAAACACAACTCTACTTTGTAAATTCATTGAAATAGAATTTAATTTCTCTTGTGGCATCGCAATAATATCATCATATCATAGTGGATCCTCGATTTTCTCTCTAAAGAATTCAAGTGTCTACAATTCCTTTGTCTTTGAAATATTAAATGAACTACAAATCCATTTTCATCAAAACAACAGTCCTAAGGTTTTCCAACTCAAGAAGGATCTTTTTTAATTGCCTCAAGGATCGGCTCGCATTAGTCAAATTTCACTATATTTAAAATCTTTATGAGAAGAACTTGGTGAGTAAATGTCCAATCCATACATGCAATTACAACATTGTTCAATCATTGTTTGGATTTTCTTCAACAAGAATATGCCATGATATTTCTCATGGGTCTCAACGATTGTTAGAGTCAAATTCGATGTTAGATTTTGATTTCTTGATCCTTTGTCCTCTCTAAATCATGTTCTCCCCATGATAACCCAAGAAGAGAAGCAAAGAGAAATAGGTTCCCAACATTCTTTTTTTATTCAAACCTAGCATTTGTTGCTAAAGGCCAAATGGTAAGTCCTTTCATGGTAAGAATGAAATGCCAAAATGTTCCCATTGTAATATGTTTGGTCACCTTAAGAGAAATGTTTATTAAATTCAATGGTTATCCCCTTTGATACTAGAAACTCTCTATTCAATTTAAACTTGTTGTTGAACCTTTTCTAGTGAACCTCATCAAATGAAGCATTCAAACAATATCAAAGCTCATCTCTTTTTTGCAATCTCAAATAGGTAAGGCAATTACTCCTGTTTATTGATATTCATAAGAACCCATTGATATGTGTTTCCACCATTACTGATTTCCTTCTCTTAGTTATGCTTTCCAATAATTCTCACCATTTCTTTACTACTAAAATGGATTTTAGATTCAGGTGTAACCTCCCATGTTTATTACAATCTCGATCTTTTTACTTTATATACCTATTGGAAAATAAGTTTATAAATTTACCAATTAAAACTCAAGTCAAGTTATAGAACTTATTTCCTGATGTAGCTAAATATCACTAGAAGGGGGTTGAAATAGGGATTTTGTTGTTTAAAAATAGTTTTCCAAGTGTTTAAAAACTATCCTCTTGCTGAGGATGGCAAGCCGAGGATGGGTTTTCAAAACTTTTCAAATTCAAAACGACGTTAAAGAGTTAAGAGCAACTATAAGATTGGACACACACTGTTTTTATACTGGTTCACCCAAAGATGGCTTACTTCCAGTCCTCCACCCTTGTGAGATTTCACTATTACTTTCAAACAGATCAACCTCTGACCGAGGATGATTACAAACTGTGTATTCTCAGCTTCACCAAAGCTTACAATCAGATTTCAACTACTTTCCAGTGTACCTCACTTGAAAATGTACAGTGTGATAAGAGATTATTTGATTCGAATCACTTTCTCAAAAGATAAACAAAGATCTAATGTAAGATTTGTAGAAGTATGAAGATATAATGTGTTGCTTCTTGAAAGCTTTAGATCAATGATCTTTTTAATGCATGTGTTGTGTTGTTGATGAGATCAACTTGCTGCCATTTATAGAGTTCTTGTGATGTTCATTCATAAGCAAAGCCATTGTGACCGTCGGAAAATTCATTTGTGAAAATACCAAGGCTTTTCTTCATATTTACGAAAATGCCATTCAGCTCATTTGAAAATATGCATTCCTTGTCCAAGTACGAGGTACTGTTTTCTTGGCATTTGGGGACATGTGTTGTCCTTTTCTTTTTCCTTTCTTTAATGTTTGACTATAGTGTGGAGTCCTTTTCATTCTCTTTCTTCAATGGCTTCATAAAGCTTCACAAAGTTCACATGTGACCTTTTTTCTCTTTCCTCCATTTAATTCCTTGTAAGACATGTGATGTCCTTTTTATTCCTTTCTTTAAAGCTTTGTGAAGGCTTCACGTGATGCCTTCTTTCTTCTTTCCTTGCTTTACGACATGTGATCAAGTTATATAAGGCTTGTTTGTTGTTGCCTTTTTGAAGATTGACTTTATAATCTTATTTAATCACATAATGGTACATATAGCCTTTTTGCCTATCATGATAAGTTGCTTTCATAATGTCTTGGAAGGCTTTTCAAGATATTGACTATGGGCACATGCTATCATCATTCCTCGTACCTTTCTCTTGCATTCTTGCAACTTTTCTTCAAAGGCCTTTCTTTAAACATTTTTTAATAGTATTTTGCCTTTATTGAATGAATCAAACAATTCATTCTTTAATACTATTCTGCCCTTGTTGAATGAATTCAAATAATTCATTCTTTAATACTTTTATGCCTTTGTTTAATAAATTCAAAACAGCGAGGATGCTGAACTGCAGTTTCTTCCAGCTCGTGAGGCCATCCTTGGCACATTCATACTTAGCATTTAACTCAGAATTTTTTTCTCTTTTTCCTTAATGAATGATAACCTGTTTACTTATATAAAACACTCAAAAGCACAAATTAGTCATTAAGCATAATCATAATCTTTAATTAATTTTGTTATCATTAAAACCAATTGAGAGAGATTTTGTCTCAACAATCTCCCCCTTTTTGATGATGACAAAATTCTTTAGATTATGATTTTTGTTTTATGTAAGAATGAAATAATTAAACTCCCCCTCAATCATACAAGTGATAATTCTGAAAAATTTCCCTTTTAACATTCAAGTAAAAGCAAATTTTTGAAATTATGCAATATTGAGGTAAATAGATCATTCATAAACACCTAAAAAAAATTCCAGCAACTTAAGCACAATACCATAGGTTCATGAATTCAGCCATAACATCCAACAAACATAATTTGAGTTTAAACATCCATAACAACAGTCAGCAAAACATAATATGAGTTTAAACATAAGACAAAATATAATTCATAATCTGACTCCCCCTGAATTAAGTCAACATCAAAAAGTATAAACTAAGTAAAACAGAGTCAATCAGCGGAAGATGAATCTTCAGATGATGAAGATGTAGAATCAGGGGCAAAAGAGAACTGGGCCGGTAGCACAGGAGGCTGATCACGGGCAGCAGCTGATGAACCCAAGTGTTTGGTAACCCATTCCAGAACGAGTCCAAACTGAGTGATAGTGTTTTGAAAGTGAGAAAAAGTAACCATCAACTTCTTTTGGTCTTTCCTAATGGTCTTTAGAAGCTTTAAAAACCGTTTGTTCTTAGTTTCTGCCGATTTCATGCTGGTAGTGGAGTCCTTACGCGCCTTTTTGGATTTAGAACTTTTAGCCTTATCCTTGGAAAAATTTTCAAAAGGTGGAGCCAAAGGAGATTTGGATTTTTCTTGTAAATCCGGATCAGAATTAGATTGAGCAACATTTGGAGAGATAGGAGAAGAGTTCAGGCTTACCTGAGATGGTATGTTCTTACGAGGGCTTTTTGAGGAGTGGTGATCATATGATACGTTCAGATCAAAGACTAAGTCTTCACCATCCTTATCTGAAGGAGCAGCATTATGCGCAGATGGATCCTTACTAACTTGTGGAGATGGAGGAAGTGTTGAGCTAGCAGAGTTGAATGAAGGTGTGCGAGAATGAGATTGTGGTGATGCGGACTTGTGCTTCTTGGAGGCAGTTTTCTTCTTCCTTGAGGTGGGGGTTTGTTCAAGCAGATCAATGCGCATTTGTTTGATATTTTTCATAGTGAAAAAATTATTGCACTGAATACTTTCTTCATCATCAAGGGGTACTTTAAAGTGTTTAAAGATTTTGGTCAAGATCATCCCATAAGGAGCTGATCGACCCACAATTGCAGCATTCAACATGTAGCTAAAAATAATGTTTCCCAAATGAAGAGGTGTTCCAGTCAACAGATGATGAATGATCAAAATATCTAGTTCGGTTACCTTTTCATAACTCCCAGCTCGAGGCACTATCGAGTGAGCACAGATGTTGTGATATATCCGACACATAGGAGGAAGGTTTGATGCAACTAGAGGCTTCCAAGGATCTATAAAGATATCTTGAAGAACTGAGGTTCGAGTGACCATGTACTGAATGTACCAAGTTTCAGCATAACAGTGGGCTCCAGCATCTTGTATATCAAGAATTTTGCACAGTGATGTGGGGTTAACGTCCAAGTGTACACCCTTAAGTACAAAACTGAACCCAGGGCTGCCTTTACAGCCATTGCATGCAGCATAAAAAGCCTTTACCAGTCTTGGGTATTGCGGTTCATTCACTCTAAAAAAGGAAGTCCATCCTAATTTGTCAAAAACTTCTACAACATTAAAACCACCATTTTTCAGATTGATTAAATCAATATGCTTGCCATGAACTACAGATTTGTTAAACCATTTTGAGGTGTAATTCAACTCCGATTCTGGGGAGTTAAAGAGAGGGACAGGAATCGGTTTGGATGAATGAGACTTCTTTGGAGTCGGTTTACTTGGTTCAGATGATTTGGTTTTCTGCCGTTTTGGAGTGGACGGTTTTGAGGAAGATTTAGGAACCGGTTTGGCAGAGGCATGACCTTTGGAATCGTCCGAATCAATCTCATGCACAGTTGAGTCCTGAGTAACCTTCTTATTTGAAGGGACAGCCCCAGATTGAACTCTTGAAGATCGTCTGATGGAGGAGGCAGAGGGTTTTGACGATGAAGGTTTTTTGGCCTTTTGAGCGGACGGTTTCGGCGGTGCCCTAGGAGGAGATACTGACTTTTGTTTTGAACCTTGTCGTAGGGATTCAGGACTTGAGTAGTTGTCTGAGTCAGTTTCAGGATTAAAAGGAGACATTTTTCGCTTTGCAGTAGTTTTAATCCTAGCCATTGTTGATGGGAGGAAGAAAACGGATGAGAACGATAAAGGGAAGGAAAAACGAAAAACTGATGACCTTGGGAGAGTGAAACGGATGGAAGAGAGAGAAAAGAAAAATTAATTGCTGAGAGAGAAGGAGGTAAAACCGTAGAGGGCATTGAAGTGGAGAGAGAAAAATTAATTTGAAATAAAAGAGGAAATGCATTAAAACGGAGAGAGAATAGTGTGTGTGTGTGGGAAGTTGAAACCGTGAGAGAGAAGAGAAAGAGGAAAACGTGATTGATTGATTGAAGGAGAGAGAGAAGAAAATTCAGAAACGTGGGTGAGAGAGAGAAAGGGAAAACATGAACCGTTTGA
>PGTU02000989.1:0-18750 GCA_002896215.2 Cicer echinospermum
GGACAAAGCCTCTATTATAATAAGCACTATTTAGTCAAGAATTTGCACATTAGGCTGGCTGAAAATGAGAGCACAAGCGAATGGTGTTCATGTCCTATACTTTTCATTCCCTTTAATATTCCACCTAATAACTTATATATAGATATTTAAAAGAATCTTCAGAATTATAAAAAGGATGCACAATTAATAGTTCAAACTTAATTTTAAACACGATGTATAATACAACAAGTTAAGGTACACACACAAAATATTGTATACTAAATACCTCTTTAATTGTTTCAATATAAAACTCAAATAAACATATATTATAAAATAAGGTAAAAATAATACACTAAATACAAGGAGTATCCTATAAACAAAATAAATGAAAAATAAAGATTTAAAAAAAGGACAAAACCAAACAAAGCGTCAACAAAATCTAAGTATTTCAAGTCCACCATTTTCGAGGAATCAAGAGCGAAGTCAACTAAAAAGAACAACAAAACTTAAACCCAAACAATTAGATCTTGAACGGTCTATCCACTAATTGTTCAATTGTCGTTGTAATTGAAAATTTCCCATCATTACTAGACTAAAACAAAAATAACACTGTTGTTGCTTAATCCCTTTCAATTCATAATCACCCGATAGATGCTAACATTACTTACGATCAACGCATGTGTTAATTATGCAGGAATAAAAATAGTAAAATCATTCAATTATTCAATCATATAAAAAATATTTAAGATGATAGTTTAATGGTAAGAATTAGTGTTGTTATCTATCGAAATTAAATTTTTTGGGGACAGTTGTAAAATTGGTTATTACCATTTCGATTTAAAAAAATCCATTTTCATCAATTACAAAATTAAATACAAAAAACAATGATTTCACAACATGAATCGGACATGGTGAACTTACTTAGCTTCATAAGTTGATTAAAATTTATTTTGGATCATCTGAAGATTATGTGCAGCTTAACGTGTTGGCGGCAATTCAAGGGGACGCTAGTGTTTCTAAGGATGACAACATTGAGCATTTGTTCTTTTCCTTAATGTTTTTTCAAAAACTCTCAATTTTAATTCAAATTATTTAATTTTGACGTATACTTAGAACATAACATGGTGAGAAAAGAAATCACCTTAATTTTTTTATTTATTTTTATTTTATATGATTAGTTGGAAATTTTAAACCTTCATACTAATTGCGTCAAAAATTAGAATGGTGATGGGTGTGGGCAAGTTGGCCTTATGGCCCAATGGTTAAAACAATTGTTTTACTTCTTCTTAGACACCATTTGATAATTTGTAGCTCATGTTTTTAATAGTTTACGACTTGCTCCGTTTGATCTACAAATTTAATATGTTATTCCTACCACTGAGTTTGTTATTTTCATATATAATTTGAGTAGTTTTATCTTCTCTGAGAGTTACTTTGGCATACCCACTTTAGTGGAAGGTTGTTATAAAGTTGTTATAGGGTTGTTATTGTTGATTGATATTCCCTATTGTTATTAGGAAGACTCTTGGTGTACCCATTAATTATTATAGTGAAAGTTTTACTAGGTCCCGTGATTTTTATTCTCTCAATTTGATGGAAGTTTTCCACGTTAAAATTGTGTTTGTCTCATATTTAATTTTCTGCCAATTATTATTGCTCTTGGAATTGTATTTTCTGTTTGGTCATTTATCTGCAGAGGTGGGGAAAAAATATTCCGCATTATTGAGATAATTATCGCTAATTATCTCTGGATTTTCCCCAACAAAGTGGTATCTAGAGCTCAGTTATTTGATTTGTGCATTTAAATGGAGGAGGAAAATAAAGGTCCCAATATGATTAAACTCAACTCTTCTAATTATACACTTTGGAATACTCTCATGGAAGACATGTTATACAATAAAGATTTGTATGATCCTATGAGGGTGACACTGCTAAACCCGCAGATAAATCTGCGTGACTGGAAGAGGATGAATAGAAAGGCAGTGGTTGATCTCAGTGTGTATCCACATGTTGAACTGAATAGATCTAACAAGATGTTGAGGGAAAATTAAAAGAGTATATGAACGAAAGAATGTGCAAATTAAACATTCTTGATTCGGAAGCTGGTGAATATGAACTACAAAGATGGGGATTCAATGGGCAGAGCATATGAGTATTTTCAAGAATACAAATGAATCAGTGACAACTGCAGAAATTAAATTAATGATGAGTTGCAAGCGTTGTTATTGTTGAGTTCATTGCTGATAATTGGGAAGTCCTTGTTGTGACGTTGACCGATTCAGCTCCAAGTGGAAAAGTTGAATTGTCAACAGTAAGAGAGCAATGTTGAATGAAGAAGCTCAAAGAAAGGAACATGATTGATTGGTTCCTCCTCAAAGTCAGAAGCACTTAGTACAGAGTCACGGGGGAAATTCAATCTAGAAACTTCCTAGACGTGAACAACTCTGAAAGTCGTAGCAAGTCAAGAAGCAAGTCGAGGACTAGAAAGTAAGTGATATTGCTATCATTGTGGCAAAGCGGGTCACATAAAAAGAAATTGCAGGTCCTTAAAGAGAGATCAATCAGGGAAGAGATGAAGACAAAGAGAAGAAAAATGATTAAGATACACAACAGTTGCAATCTGTTAATAATGTCTACATTGTTTGTGATGATAATTCATAAACCTTGCATGTCAGATTCAACTGTTGGTATCTTGACCTCGGAAATAACAGAAAATATATCAGTTTACGTTACCAAATTAATCAGCATCAAGTGCACAGCGGAAATTAAATTTTGAGGCATACAAAGTTAGCAATATAGAAAATTAAAGAGAGAGAGTTAGAGAAGAAAACACAGAGATTTATCCTGGTTCGGTTGTCCTCAACAACCTACGTCCAGTCCTGAAAATCCAATCGGATTTCAGATTTTCTTCTCCTTCAATAGAAAGAATCAATTACAAGATTGTCCAGTTTCCTCCTTGAAACCTATCTATCTTAATGATCTCTTCCCTATTGAATACCCTCTGATCCTTGTAGATACTCGTCAACCTATCACAGAATCACAGTGCGACTCTTTCTTGTTGAGCACTCTCACCCAAGAAAGTAGCCACCAGTTTCTAGCTGGCTTTCTATCAACCCCTTTGATCCTTGTAGACAATCGTCAGCCTAACACAAAATCAAAGTACAGCTCTTTCTTGTTGAGACCTCTCACCCAAGAAAGTAGCCACCAGTTTCTAGCTGGATTTTCAACGTTCGTTTTGGTTCAAAGATTTATTACAGAATGAATAAAAGATGTAAAACAAAAGGTCTTCAATCTTTATGAATGTTGCTCTTCACAAATCTGGATATTCATGGATTGTTCTTGAGCACATTATCATTTCTCTTAGATTGTCAACAAACTGTATTGTAATCTGTAATCACAATTATGAAGTTGTTAGTTTGTTGTTATGAACCGTTTTGAGAGCATATGAGAAATTATGAAAGTTATGAAAATGTTATGAAAAAGTTATGTCAAGTTATGAGAATAAAGATTGAAAGACATCTTATATAGTTTCTGAAAAACCAACTACTAAATCGATTTCCTCAATCGATTTATTAAAGTTATAACATATGCTAAAATCGATTTGCCAATCGATTATCGCGAGTCTTGGTTTTCTTTAATCTTGAAACTATACAAGCTAATCGATTTACCAATCGATTCTTTAAAACAACACTTTTCAGTAAAACATGTCCAGACCTGCATAAATCGATTTCCTAATCGATTGCTGGGAAACTTCTTTAATAAAAGTAACTTCAATCGATTACTCAATCGATTTGTCAAATCTCAGAGTTCACTGTGTTTTCAAAAAGTTTAATTCAATCGATTTGCCAATCGATTGGTTTCAAAACAGTGGCTCAGGTTTTTGATGTCAATCGATTCGTCAATCGATTGGATTCAAAACAGTGACTCAGTTATTTGATGTTAATCGACTTGTCAATCGCTTTGGTGGCATGTTCCTGAAAAGGTTTTACCTGGTGTTTAGTTCAATCGATTTCCCAATCGATTGCAACCAAACTTAGTCAAAATTGAAAGTGTTAACAATTGATTGTCCAATCGATTGTATTTGTCACAGGTGAGGTCATTTTTCAAATGATATTTTATCAATCGATTTGCCAATCGATTCCTCAGCACTGGAGTGCCACTGTGACTCATTCAATCGATTTACCAATCGATGTGTTACCATCAGGTTTGATTTGTGAAATGTTCAATCGATTTACCAATCGATTTCCTCCAAATCAGAGGCTACTGACTTGTGCATTTTTCATTTTTAATTGATCTAATCGATTGCCTAATCGATTGCACATTCACAAACACTTAAGATTTCTTACACCCTTGTTATGCAATCGATTTACCAATCGATTTACATGTTCAGAATTCAACTTTTGTTGATTTCTTGTGTTCCAAGCAATTTGATACAAGTGTGTGTGATGTGTGTGATTGAATTGGTGTTCCTGAAATTTTGCTCAATTGAAATATTAGATTTATCATATTAAGTATGAATATTGTTGAATTGTGAATTATGTCAAAATTAGGAATCAAAGGATCAAAATCCAACAATCTCCCCCTTTTTGGCATAATTGACAATTCATACAATTGTAACTTGAGCATATCAAACCATTTCAAAATCATACCAAAAGAAATCAATTTATAGCATTAAATATGTACCAAATCAGAGCATCAGAGCATGTGTCAAAACAACATGAGTATTATTACATTATTAAGTAACAGAGCAAAAACAAACATAATCAGATCATCAGATTCTCCCCCTTAATAATGCAACAACATCAGATGCTCCCCCTTAATAATACAACAACAATCATATTATCAAGTTATCAAGTTATAATTTTTCTCCCCCTTTGTCAATTAAGGCAAAAAGGCAGAAAACAATTCCTCCCCCTATGTTAAAGAACATAAGCATAGGAATTGAAATCATATAACTTGTATATCAGATTAAAAAAAATTCAGAGCAATTACTGAGCATAACATGATTAAGATAACTGAATGTAAACAACATGTGCAATGCATCAGATCAATCAAACAGATATGCAACAGATGTAGTATGGCAATGTTTATATGATAACAATTAATACATTTGCTCATACATATATTATTAATAAAACATAAAACAGCAAAAAACAAAAAAACAAAACAAAATAAGACATCACAAATAAGGAACAACCATCTAATCTCCTAAAGTGGGCTGGTTCTCACTATCATCCAGGGGAGAGGTAGAGACCGCTGTATTATCCTCAGCAGGTGTCTCCTCACCGTGAGTCGCAGACCGATCTAGAGGATCTGGCTGTGGTTCCTCAGTTGCTTGTCGACCAATATGCGCTATGTCTTCAAAAGATAGCTTGAGACCAAGATGCGCTTGAATTGCAGCAACATCCTGAACAACTGATTTCAGGGATGTTTGGATAGATGTCAAGGTAGCTTCCATCCTTGCATTAGACTCTAGTATTTTGGCGTTGTGTTCCATTTGAGCTGCCATAAATTCCATCAGTTTTACAACATATGCAGGAGTCTCAGCTGCTGATTCAGTGGCCTGTGGAGGAGTTGGTTCAACATTTGGCATTGGTCTAATCCAAACATTATCTACTTTCTTCAGTTTCATCTGATTCACAATCGCTTCGCCGAAGATAAGTGTAGTCTTTGCAGATTCTTCATTCAAAAACGATACCTTGAAGTGCTTGAGAACCTTTGTAACCAACTGCGGATAAGGCAACATGATCTTACTGTGTGAAGCTTCTAACATGTGCCTTAGCACAATCCATGTCCAACTCATCTTAAGTTCCTTGGACAATCCCCACAACAAAATAATATCAAGCTTCTGAACAACCGCATGATTTCCTGATCGAGGTACAAGCATTCTTGTTAATGTATACATGAGCATGCGTTGCTGTACCTTCATCTGACCAATTGGCAATGAGATAGTTTCCACAAAACCATCAACCATGATGTCTTTCACTGCCGTGTGCCTGTCCAGCGATGCTTCCCAACCTTCGTCAGCTGCATCCGCATCAGAACTGCCGTCTATTGATTGTCCATGAAATGGCAATCCTGTCAACTCAGCAAAGTCTTCAAAAGACATTGATAACTTTTTACCTTTAACCTGAGTTTTGAAACCGTCATCAGTGAGCTTGAAATTTGCGTAGAATTCCCGTATCAGTCTCGGATAGCTGTCCAAAGTAGATGAAAGAAAACCTTCAAGACCATGAAATCTCAGATGATCTTGGAATGTGAAGCCTTCTGTATCAAAGAAACCAAAATCCAGGGTTCTGCCTTCATGAATTTTCCGTTTAAGAAACTCTGCTGGAATGGAACTTCTACATCCTTATCTTTAGGTGCTGGAGTTTTCTTAACTGAGGGTGAAGTAACCGGTTTCTTTTTCTTCTGAGCAATTTCTTTCATAGCATCTGCCAGAAGCTTCTCACTTGGTGGTTCCTTCCTTTTCTTGATCTTTTCTTGAATAGGAGCAGGAGCCTTGCCCTTGTCCTTTGCAAGAATTTTGTGAGTAGGAATAGAAACTCTCTTAGACACAGTAGGTGGCGGTGAAGGAGTTTCACTGGTGGAAGATGATGAAGGTGAAGGAGTATGTGCTTGTGTTTGTTTCACTCGAGCCATTGTTGCAAATAGAGGAGATGAGTGAAGATAGAGTTCAGATATAGTTGCAGATATCAGTTGCAGAGACAGAGGAAGAAGATGAAGCAGAGAAAGAAATGCAGAAATCTGGGTTGAAACAGTGAAGAAATCGATTTAGACCTGTTCCTTTTTATACTTTTACCCTTATCAATCGATTGCCCAATCGATTTATGTACCGTTACACCGAATCCTTAATCGATTTCGTAATAATGATGTCCAACGGCTAGTAAAAAAGTACGCAACGGTCATTTTCCTAATCGATTCCCAAATCGATTTGCCGTGTTACTAAATCGATGTCCAAATCGATTGTCCCAAAAATTCAAATACTGAACACTTAATCAATCGATTTCCAAATCGATGCTCGGGATTTTTACAAAATATTTCCAAAAACTCTGAAGTCTGGGCTAACCAAATCGATTTCCAAATCGATTTTATAAACAAACAAAGACCAAACTCGAAATCGATTACCCAATCGATTTAAACAACAAAACTTCAGATTAACTGCCATTGACTCTTTTCCTTTGTTATCAATGCAACTTGGTTGACCAATCTTCCTTCATTTAATCTTCATTTAATGTTAATGACAAGATTCTCATACTTGTCTCATTTCATGTGTCTTGAGCATCCACTTTCAAATATCAATCTTGCTTGGTGGATGTCAAGTACACCTGCAAAAACATAATTAATTTTTGGATCTAGGTACCCAATTCAGATTGGGTCCTGGGGGGTCAGTCTTAAACACAGATTCTTTTGCTATCCAAACTTGCTTCCATCCTTGATTGGCTAATTTTTTAAATATGCAATTAGACACAAAATGTCCCTTTCTACAACAGAAATGACATTTGCCATCAAAGGATGAATATTTGTTTGGTTTAGTAAAGGTGTCATACATACTCTTAACAATAGCAATTTTGTGACCATGTTTGACATTTCTGGTTTGCATATACCCAATACCAGATCTGTTTTTATTTTTTCTTTTGACATGCATATTTGGTGTATATCCTAAACCAGATTTTTCATGAACATGTCTTTGATTGCTAAGTATGACATTTAGCTTATCTTTACTATTTGCAAAATTTAATAAATCAGATTTTAATGATGCAATTATATTTTCAAGTTCAATGCACTTTGCAGATTTTTCATGTGAATCCTTTTTCAGTTGTTCACATAAATTTTCAATTTCTTTATGCTCAACATTCATTTGTTCAAGCATTTTCTTTGTGCTTAACAACTGTTTTATGGATTTCACATAGTCATCATGCAATTCATTGAAAGCTTCTTGTAATTCATCATATGTTGGATTAAATTGCGAACTAACCTCACTGTCAGATTCTGAATTAGTGTGAGCCATGAGACATAAATTCACTTCTTGTTCATTTGAAGAGGCAGAGGACTCATCATTATCGTTGTCACTCCATGCAATATATGCTCTTTTGGCTTTGTGACCCTTATTCTTGTTCTTCAGTTTGTAGCATTCCAACTTTGTGTGACCAATCTTACCACATTCATAGCAAGTAACTGTCTTGATGTCACTAGTCTTAGAGCTGGATGGTTTTCTGAATTTGCTATCTTTCTTCTTCAGAAACTTCTTAAATTTCTTGACAAGTGATTTGATTTCAGTTCCTTCATTTTCACTGCTGGATCCATCTGAGTAGCTATCGGATTCAGGTTTAGATTGCTTTGCTTGAACCTTCAGAGACAAACCTTTCTTTTTCCTGCTTTCCATTTCTGATTCGTCCAGCCGATGTAATTCCATTTCATGTTCCCTCAATTTACCAAATAAAATTGCTGTCGTCATCTTTGCTAGATCCTTAGACTCAGCTATTGCGGTAATCTTGGGCTGCCATTCTCTGGTTAAACATCTCATAATCTTTCCGATCTGCTGTTCATTATCCACATATTTTCCTAGTGCATGTAGGTTGTTG
This sequence comes from Cicer echinospermum, assembly GCA_002896215.2. Classification (NCBI taxonomy): domain Eukaryota; kingdom Viridiplantae; phylum Streptophyta; class Magnoliopsida; order Fabales; family Fabaceae; genus Cicer; species Cicer echinospermum. The sequence continues at coordinate 8,565 of PGTU02000989.1, forward strand.
ACAATGTGTGTGAATCTTGTTTGCAAATCACTGATTGACTCTTCTTTCTTCATGCTAAACAATTCATATTCGTGCATGAGCGTATTCACACGAGCTCTCTTAACATCAGTAGTACCTTCATGAGTTTCTTGGAGGATGTCCCACATCTCTTTTGCTGATTTGCAATTGGATACTCTAAAGAACTCTTCTGCACATAGGGCTGATGTGATTATGTTCTTCGCCTTCGCATTGAAACCAACCTTCTTCTTGTCATCATCGGACCAGTCGGCTCTAGGCTTGATAATCATTGAGTTGTCAGTTCCTGCAATCTTGGGAATGTACGGACCGTTTTCAACAGCATCAAGGATATCTATGCCACTTGCTTCCAGAAATATGAGCATTCTTTGCTTCCAGTACATGTAGGCTGTACCGTTGAAAGCTGGTGGTCGTGCTAACGAAGCGCCTTCTCCCAGAACGTCAGTTGAGGCCATCTTCTTATAAGTTTTACCTCTCAAGAAGTTAGCTCTGATACCAATTGTTGGTATCTTGACCTCGAAATAACAGAAAATATATCAGTTTACGTTACCAAATTAATCAGCATCAAGTGCACAGCGGAAATTAAATTTTGAGGCATACAAAGTTAGCAATATAGAAAATTAAAGAGAGAGAGTTAGAGAAGAAAACACAGAGATTTATCCTGGTTCGGTTGTCCTCAACAACCTACGTCCAGTCCTGAAAATCCAATCGGATTTCAGATTTTCTTCTCCTTCAATAGAAAGAATCAATTACAAGATTGTCCAGTTTCCTCCTTGAAACCTATCTATCTTAATGATCTCTTCCCTATTGAATACCCTCTGATCCTTGTAGATACTCGTCAACCTATCACAGAATCACAGTGCGACTCTTTCTTGTTGAGCACTCTCACCCAAGAAAGTAGCCACCAGTTTCTAGCTGGCTTTCTATCAACCCCTTTGATCCTTGTAGACAATCGTCAGCCTAACACAAAATCAAAGTACAGCTCTTTCTTGTTGAGACCTCTCACCCAAGAAAGTAGCCACCAGTTTCTAGCTGGATTTTCAACGTTCGTTTTGGTTCAAAGATTTATTACAGAATGAATAAAAGAATGTAAAACAAAAGGTCTTCAATCTTTATGAATGTTGCTCTTCACAAATCTGGATATTCATGGATTGTTCTTGAGCACATTATCATTTCTCTTAGAGTGTCAACAAACTGTATTGTAATCTGTAATCACAATTATGAAGTTGTTAGTTTGTTGTTATGAACCGTTTTGAGAGCATATGAGAAATTATGAAAGTTATGAAATGGTTATGAAAAAGTTATATCAAGTTGTGAGAATAAAGATTGAAAGACATCTTATATAGTTTCTGAAAAACCAACTACTAAATCGATTCCTCAATCGATTTATTAAAGTTAAAACATGAGCTAAATCGATTTGCCAATCGATTATCGCGAGTCTTGGTTTTCTTTAATCTTGAAACTATACAAGCTAATCGATGTACCAATCGATTCTTTAAAACCACTTTTCAGTAAAACATGTCCAGACCTGCATAAATCGATTTCCTAATCGATTGCTGGGAAACTTCTTTAATAAAAGTAACTTCAATCGATTACTCAATCGATTTGTCAAATCTCAGAGTTCACTGTGTTTTCAAAAAGTTTATTTCAATCGATTTGCCAATCGATTGGTTTTAAAACAGTGGCTCAGGTTTTTGATGTCAATCGATTCGTCAATCGATTGGATTCAAAACAGTGACTCAGTTATTTGATGTTAATCGACTTGTCAATCGCTTTGGTGGCATGTTCCTGAAAAGGTTTTACCTGGTGTTTAGTTCAATCGATTTCCCAATCGATTGCAACCAAACTTAGTCAAAATTGAAAGTGTTAACAATTGATTATCCAATCGATTGTATTTGTCACAGGTGAGGTCATTTTTCAAATGATATTTTATCAATCGATTTGCCAATCGATTTCCTCAGCACTGGAGTGCCACTGTGACTCATTCAATCGATTTACCAATCGATGTGTTACCATCAGGTTTGATTTGTGAAATGTTCAATCGATTTACCAATCGATTTCCTCCAAATCAGAGGCTACTGACTTGTGCATTTTTCATTTTTAATTGATCTAATCGAGATTTATCACATTAAGTATGAATATTGTTGAATTGTGAATTATGTCAAAATTAGGAATCAAAGGATCAAAATCCAACAGTATATGGTTTAGTTGTCTTTCTTTTGTGCATGTATTTATTTCAATTTGGAAGACTGTACCTATACCTCATATTGCCAACTTGACTTTTAATTTGATGGGTCCTTGTACCACTTTTTGATGCGACGTGGGGAAGTTAAAATTCTTGGGGCAATGCTTTTGTACAGGTGTCTGCCGAGAATATCTCAGGGGTATGAGCTATGTCTGATAGGTCTCATAGCCTCGGTGTATTTTTGTTGTGTGAATACTTTAGGTTTGTATTTCAAAAACTATTCCCGCTGTTTGTAAATATTTGTTGGCTTGTGTAGTCTATGTTATGACTTAAATATTTTATCCAAAAGTATTTCTATGTCTTTATTTATTTTCCTTTCTTAATTTCTGAAATTCGATTTTAGATTTTTGTCTTTAAAAAAAAGAACGGGCTGTTACACTAAACACGTTGAGATTGATTGTCATCTTACTCATCTTCATCTTTACAATGAAACCATTACTCTAATGTTGTCTCCTTTCCTTACACGTTACTGATTTATTCACAAAGATGCATTCCATTCAACATTTTTTATTTTGGTTGACAAGCTCTTGATACTTCATCTTAATGCATCGTGAGTTTGAAGGGAAATATTAGATAATATTCTTATATATTAGTAGTAAAGGTATTTTAGACTTTTCTATTATCTTTTATCTATACTTATTGTAAATCTATTACCATTGGCTTTTGGTCATTTTGTTTAGGAAACCCTAGTGAGGTCCTTTCTCTTCTACCTCTCTTCTATGTTTATATGTGTTTATCATTGTTAACAAGAGTAACTAGCTCTCTAGACTATGAAAAAGACACTCCTTTTCATACCTTCAACATGCAACAGTCGTCCAAACAAGAGATACATCACCCTTTTGTTTCTCACTATAAACTCAAAAATACTAAAGACTTGAATATATTCAAGTGTTTTTTGCAAGAATGAATGATGATGAATATATTAAAGTGTTTTTGCAAATAATGATGGAACATATCAATATTTAAACATGAGTTAGTTAGAAAATGTACAATGTATTCTTACTAAAAATATTGGTATTGTAACTATCAAAATTAATTTCACAATTCGCGTGTGAATCGATTTACAATCTTGTGAATGAATTCATTATGTTCTTGAAAGTCTAGGATTTCACCAGTCTACAATTTTCATGTAAGAAAACATCCTTGAATGGTTCAAAAACCTTTGTAACTCTAATTACAAAGATATAAGTCGATTCATCAAGTTAAAATATACTTAGAAAATCTTTTTAATGTATTATATGATGTTCTAGCATGTTTCTATCATGCAACCACTACTGCAAAAAAGACATTTCTCATCGGGTAACAGACTGATGTGTTTTTTAGATTGACGCAATTTCTTATTTCCAATAACTTTAAAAATTACCTTTATTTATTTCGTTAAGTTCCTAAAATGATTTATTGTTTCAAATTACAAAATTAGCATTAAAAGTAATTAAGTGTAAACTTTGTAAAAATTAAAGAATTGAGTGAATAAAAATTAAAGAAAAAAATTTCCACTAAAATCGCACTTGCAAAGATACTAAGAATAAAATGCCTGCAAAAGTTCTCTTATACTTTCCACTAAAAACCGCACTTGCAAAGATTGTTCTTTTCTTCAAAGACCCCTGAGGATATGAGATGGCATGTTGTGGATGATGATGATGACGCATCCCAGAGATTTTAAAGTTTGGAAGAGGTTTGACTCAACAAACATCTCACTCGCATCAGATCCAAGAAACGTTCACCTTGGATTAGCTACAGACATTTTTAATCCATTTGATAGTTTAAGTACAAGCTACAACATTTGACCAATTATTCTCATACCTTACAACATTTGTCATGGATGTGTATGAAGCTTGTCTCTTTTATCCTTTCAACGATATTTCATGGAGGGAGAAATGCCGGGAAATAATACAGATGCTTGCATGCAACCTTTAATCAAAAAGTTGAAAGAGTTATGGTTTTATGGTATAGATTCTTATGATGCTTCAACTTGAGAGATGTTCAAATGGCATGCAATTTTGATAGGAATGATTAGTGACTTTTCTAGTTTGGGATTGCTTTCTATATGGAACACTTATACATAGTTAGCTTGTCCATCTTGTAATTTTGAAACTATACCATTTCTCCTTCCCCATAGTAAGGAACAATGTTTCATGGATCATCATCAATTTCTTGATTAGAGACATTGATTTAAATTAAATAAAATTCGATTTAATGGAGAACAAGAAATGCGCAGTCCACCAAAGATGTTTTTTGGTTCATAAATTCTTGAACAAATTTAGGATATCAATGTCCCTTTTGGTCAAAGAGATGAAACATGTGGAAGGGGAAAAAAGATTACGTACTGGTGGGCTTATCACTCAATGAGACTTAAGAATGGAAAAAGAAAAGCATATTTTTTTCTCTCTTTCATATTGGGAGCATAATTTATTGTGTCATAATCTAGATGTTATCCATATTGAGAAGAGTATATGTGATAATATCGTGTATACTTTACTAAACAATGGTGTAAAGTCAAAAAGACGATATTCAAACTCGAAGAAACATTCGATCAATGGATTTAAGAATGACCTTTGGCCAGTTGATAATGGAAAAAAAAAAAACCAAATTTTTTGTGTAGTCTATGTTATGACTTAAATATTTTATCCAAAAGTATTTCTATGTCTTTATTTATTTTCTTTCTTAATTTCTGAAATTCGATTTTAGATTTTGTCTTTAAAAAAAAAGAACGGGCTGTTACACTAAACACGTTGAGATTGATTGTCATCTTACTCATCTTCATCTTTACAATGAAACCATTACTCTAATGTTGTCTCCTTTCCTTACACGTTACTGATTTATTCACAAAGATGCATTCCATTCAACATTTTTTATTTTTGGTTGACAAGCTCTTGATACTTCATCTTAATGCATCGTGAGTTTGAAGGGAAATATTAGATAATATTCTTATATATTAGTAGTAAAGGTATTTTAGACTTTTCTATTATCTTTTATCTATACTTATTGTAAATCTATTACCATTGGCTTTTGGTCATTTTGTTTAGGAAACCCTAGTGAGGTCCTTTCTCTTCTACCTCTCTTCTATGTTTATATGTGTTTATCATTGTTAACAAGAGTAACTAGCTCTCTAGACTATGAAAAGACACTCCTTTTCATACCTTCAACATGCAACAGTCGTCCAACAAGAGATACATCACCCTTTTGTTTCTCACTAATAAACTCAAAAATACTAAAGACTTGAATATATTCAAGTGTTTTTTGCAAGAATGAATGATGATGAATATATTAAAAGTGTTTTTGCAAATAATGATGGAACATATCAATATTTAAACATGAGTTAGTTAGAAAATGTACAATGTATTCTTACTAAAAATATTGGTATTGTAACTATCAAAATTAATTTCACAATTCGCGTGTGAATCGATTTACAATCTTGTGAATGAATTCATTATGTTCTTGAAAGTCTAGGATTTCACCAGTCTACAATTTTCATGTAAGAAACATCCTTGAATGGTTCAAAAACCTTTGTAACTCTAATTCACAAAGATATAAGTCGATTCATCAAGTTAAAATATACTTAGAAAATCTTTTTAATGTATTATATGATGTTCTAGCATGTTTCTATCATGCAACCACTACTGCAAAAAAGACATTTCTCATCGGTAACAGACTGATGTGTTTTTTAGATTGACGCAATTTCTTATTTCCAATAACTTTAAAAATTACCTTTATTTATTTCGTTAAGTTCCTAAAATGATTTATTGTTTCAAATTACAAAATTAGCATTAAAAGTAATTTAAGTGTAAACTTTGTAAAATTAAAGAATTGAGTGAATAAAAATTAAAGAAAAAATTTGTCCACTAAAATCGCACTTGCAAAGATACTAAGAATAAAATGCCTGCAAAAGTTCTCTTAATACTTTCCACTAAAACCGCACTTGCAAAAGATTGTTCTTTTCTTCCAAAGACCCCTGAGGATATGAGATGGCATGTGTGGATGATGATGATGACGCATCCCAGAGATTTTAAAGTTTGGAAGAGGTTTTGACTCAACAAACATCTCACTCGCATCAGATCCAAGAAACGTTCACCTTGGATTAGCTACAAGACATTTTTAATCCATTTGATAGTTTATAAGTACAAGCTACAACATTTGACCAATTATTCTCATACCTTACAAACATTTGTCATGGATGTGTAATGAAGCTTGTCTCTTTTATCCTTTCAACGATATTTCATGGAGGGAGAATGCCGGGAAATATACAGATGCTTGCATGCAACCTTTAATCAAAAAGTTAAAGAGTTATGGTTTTTATGGTATAAGATTCTTATGATGCTTCAACTTGAGAGATGTTCAAATGGATGCAATTTGATAGGAATGAATTAGTGACTTTCTAGTTTGGGATTGCTTTCTATATGGAACACTGTATAACATAGTTAGCTTGTCCATCTTGTAATTTTGAAACTATTACCATTTCTCCTTCCCATTAGTAAGGAACATGTTTCATGGATCATCATCAATTTCTTGATTAGAGACATTGATTTAAATTAAATAAAATTCGATTTAATGGAGAACAAGAAATGCGCAGTCCACCCACCAAGATGTTTTTGGTTCATAAATTCTTGAACAAATTTAGGATATCAATGTCCTTTTGGTCAAAGAGATGAAACATGTGGAAGGGGAAAAAAAGATTACGTACTGGTGGGCTTTATCACTCAATGAGACTTAAGAATGGAAAAAGAAAAGCATATTTTTTTCTTCTCTTCATATTGGGAGCATAATTTATTGTGTCATAATCTAGATGTTATCCATATTGAGAAGAGTATATTGTGATAATATCGTGTATACTTTACTAAACAATGGTTGTAAAGTCAAAAGACGATATTCAAACTCGAAGAACATTCGATCAATGGATTTGAGATGACCTTTGGCCAGTTGATAATGGAAAAAAAAAAAATCCATAATTTTTTGTGTAGTCTATGTTAATGACTTAAATATTTATCCAAAAGTATTTCTACTATGTCTTTATTTATTTTCTTTCTTAATTTCTGAATTCGATTTAGATTTTTGTCTTTAAAAAAAAGACGGGCTGTTACACTAAACACGTTGGAGATTGATTGTCATCTTTACTCATCTTCATCTTTACAATGAAACCATTACTCTAATGTTTGTCTCCTTTTCCTTACACGTACTGATTTATTCACAAAGATGCAGTTCCATTCAACATTTTTTAAATTTTTGGTTGACAAGCTCTTGATACTTCATCTTAAATCGCATCGTGAGTTGTTGAAAGGGAAATATTAGATAATATCTTATATATTAGTAGTAAAGGTATTTTAGACTTTCTATTATCTTGTATCTATACTTATTGAAATCTATTACCGATTGGCTTTTGGTCATTTTGTTAGGAACCCTAGTGAGGTCCTTTCTCTTCTACCTCTCTTTCTATGTTATATGTGTTTATCATTGTTAACAAGAGTAACTAGCTCTCTAGACTATGAAAAGACACTCCTTTTCATACCTTCAACATGCAACAGTCGTCCAACAAGAGAATACATCACCCCTTTTGTTTCTCACTATAAACTCAAAAATACTAAAGACTTGAATATATTCAAGTGTTTTTTGCAAGAATGAATGATGATGAATATATTAAAGTGTTTTTTGCAAATAATGATGGAACATATCAATATTAACATGATTTAGTTAGAAAATGTACATGTATTCTTACTAAAAATATTGGTATTGTACTATCAAATTAATTCACAATTCGCGAGTGTGAATCGATTTACATCTTGTGAATTGAATTCATAATGTTCTTGAAAGTCTAGGATTTCACCAGTCTACAATTTCATGTAAGAAACATCCTTGAATGGTTCAAAACCTTTGTAACTCTAATTACAAAGATATAAGTCGATTCATCAAGTTAAAATATACTTAGAAAATCTCCTCTTTCTTTTTAATGTATTTAAATTTATGATGTTCTAGCATGTTTCTATCATGCAAACCACTACTGCAAAAAAGACATTTCTCATCGGGTATACAGACTGATGTGTGTTTTCTTAGATTGACGCAATTTCTTAATTTTCCAATAACTTTAAAATATTACTTTATTTATTTCGTTAAGTTCCTAAAATGATTTTATTGTTCTCAAATTTACAAAATTAGCAGATTAAAAGTAATTAAGTGTAAACTTCTGTAAAATTTATTAAGAATTGAGTGATAATTACCAAATTAAAGAAAAAGATATTTCCACTAAGAATCGCACTTGCAAAGATACTAAGAATAAAATTGCCTGCAAAGTTCTCTTATACTTCCACTAAAACCGCACTTGCAAAGATTGTTCTTTCTTCAAAGACCCCTAGGATATGAGATGGCATGTTGTGGATGAGATGATATGACGCATCCCAGAGATTTTAAAGTTTGGGAAGAGGTTTGACTCAACAAACATCTCCACTCGCATCAGGATCCAAGAAACGTTCACCTTGGATTAGCTACAGAATTTTTAATTTCCATTTGATAGTTTTAAGTACAAGCTACAACATTTTGACCCAATTATTCTCATACCTTACAACAATTTGGTCATGGATGTGTATTGAAGCTTGTCTCTTTTATCCTTTCAACGATATTTCATGGAGGGAGAAATGGCCGGGAAATAATACAGATGCTTGCATGCAACCTTTAAATCAAAGAAGTTGAAAGAGATTATGGTTTTAATGGTATAGATTCTTATGATGCTTTCAACTTGAGAGATGTTCAAATGGCATGCAATTTTGATAGGAATGATTAGTGACTTTTCTAGTTTGGGATTGCTTTCTATATGGAACACTTATACATAGGTTAAGCTTGTCCATCTTGTCAATTGAAACTATACCATTTCTCCCTTCCCCATAGTAGGAACAATGTTTCATGGATCATCATCAATTTCTTGATTAGAGACATTGAATTTAAATTAAATAAAATTCGATTTAATGGAGAACAAGAAATGCGCAGTCCACCAAAGATGTTTTTTGGTTCATAAATTCTTGAACAAATTTAGGATATCAATGTCCCTTTTGGTCAAAGAGATGAAACATGTGGAAGGGGAAAAAAGATTACGTACTGGTGGGCTTATCACTCAATGAGACTTAAGAATGGAAAAAGAAAAGCATATTTTTTTCTCTCTTTCATATTGGGAGCATAATTTATTGTGTCATAATCTAGATGTTATCCATATTGAGAAGAGTATATGTGATAATATCGTGTATACTTTACTAAACAATGGTGTAAAGTCAAAAGACGATATTCAAACTCGAAGAAACATTCGATCAATGGGATTTAAGAATGACCTTTGGCCAGTTGATAATGGAAAAAAAAAAACCAAATTTTTTGTGTAGTCTATGTTATGACTTAAATATTTTATCCAAAAGTATTTCTATGTCTTTATTTATTTTCTTTCTTAATTTCTGAAATTCGATTTTAGATTTTTGTCTTTAAAAAAAAGAACGGGCTGTTACACTAAACACGTTGAGATTGATTGTCATCTTACTCATCTTCATCTTTACAATGAAACCATTACTCTAATGTTGTCTCCTTTTCCTTACACGTTACTGATTTATTCACAAAGATGCATTCCATTCAACATTTTTTATTTTTGGTTGACAAGCTCTTGATACTTCATCTTAATGCATCGTGAGTTTGAAGGGAAATATTAGATAATATTCTTATATATTAGTAGTAAAGGTATTTTAGACTTTTCTATTATCTTTTATCTATACTTATTGTAAATCTATTACCATTGGCTTTTGGTCATTTTGTTTAGGAAACCCTAGTGAGGTCCTTTCTCTTCTACCTCTCTTCTATGTTTATATGTGTTTATCATTGTTAACAAGAGTAACTAGCTCTCTAGACTATGAAAAAGACACTCCTTTTCATACCTTCAACATGCAACAGTCGTCCAACAAGAGA
>PGTU02000990.1:0-14897 GCA_002896215.2 Cicer echinospermum
CCCTAATATCCTCTACGTACTGTGCGGCCATCTACGTTGTCTAAGGTATTTTTTACACATGATCTGTTATGTTTTGAAATTGTCAAAAACTCATACCACATGATCTGTTCTGTTTTGAAATTGTCAAAAATTGTCAAAAACTCATACCACATGATCTGTTCTGTTTTGAAATTGTTAGTTGATATTGGTTTCTTTTTAAAACTTGTTGATATGTTTTGAAAGCTTATTATTTTTGTTACTGCATTTATATAGGTGGTATAATATGGATAGGAAATGGATTTCAGCCAATCGATTGTCAAAAGAGTATGAAATTGGAGTGAAGGAGTTTGTTGAGTTTGCAGTGAAGAATGCAAAAGATCCAAATAGAGTAGGTTGTCCTTGTTTAAAATGTTGTTTTGGAAAACGTGTTAGAGAAGATGAATTAGAAGGACATCTAGTATGTAATGGAATTGATCAAAGCTACACATGTTGGATAAGACATAATGAGAAAAAAAAAGGAAACATTAATTTTGAGAATAGTTCGACATATGCTTCAACTGACTTCGATACAGATACATATGAGCCGGACCAAGTTGATGAGATTGCAAAAGCAGTTGAAGAAGATCTTCGAGATTGTCCTAAAATGTTTGAAAGTTTGTTGAGTGATGCAGAGAAAGAATTATATAATGGTTGTACTAAATTCACAAGACTGTCAGCGATATTAAAGTTGTACAACTTAAAAGCGAGTAATGGATGGTCTGATAAAAGCTTTACGAAATTATTAACACTCAATAAGAAGATATTGTTGCCAGAATGATAATGAAACTTCCCAGTCGAACCTACTGAGGCCTAAACGAAAATGTTGTTCCTATTGGAATGAGTTACGAAAGGATATCGTGTCCTACGATTGCATATTTATTCCGAAACGAATATGAATTATTAAGGCGTGTCGAAATGCAATGTCTCTCGATATAAGAAGAAAGAATCTACTCCAGTAAAAGTTGTGTGTATTTTCCTATAAAGAAATCTAAGACTTGCACTTTCTACTGATGGAATGAATCCACATGGTCTTCAAAGCATCTCACATAGCACGTGGCCTGTGATTTTTGGTAATATATAACCTACCTCCATGTTATGTATGAAGCGTAAGTTTATGATGTTGTCTCTGTTAATTTCTGGACCCAAACAACCGGGGAATGATATCGACGTATACTTGACTCCTTTAATTGAAGATTTAAAAATTCTGTGGGAGACAGGTGTGGAAGTTTATGATGGGTATAGAAAGAGTGTTTCAATTTGAGGGCTATGTTGTTCGGCACAATTAATGATTTTCCAGCATATGGTAATTTATCAGGATATAGCATTAAAGGTCAGTGTGCATGTCCTATATGTGAAGAGAGTACAAATTGGATGCGGTTGAAACATTGTAAGAAGAATGTGTTTCTTGGACATCGTAGATTTTTACCTTATAGTCATCAGTATCGTGGGTGGAGAAAATGCATTCAATGGAAAATCAGAGGAAGGTAAAGCTCCTTTAGCACCGACTGGATATCAAATACTTGAAAAAGTACAAGGTTTGACCAATAAATTTGGCAAACCTTTTGCGGGAGAGCTGGTGAAAACTGGGTGGAAGAAAAAGTCAATTTTCTTTGAATTGCCATATTGGAAGTCATTGTATGTAAGACATTTCCTCGATGTGATGCATATTGAGAAAATGTATTTGAAAGTGTTATTGGTACGTTACTCAATGTTCCAGGAAAGTCTAAAGATGGCGTCAATGCAAGATTGGACTTGGTCGATATGGGAATAAGAAATGAACTGGCTCCAGTAAAGAAAGGAAATCGCACATATCTACCTCCAGCCGCTCATACTCTATCTAGAAAGGAAAAAATTGTTTTATGTAAATTTCTACACGAAGTTAAAGTTCCAGAAGGATACTCTTCGAACATTAAAAATTTGGTTTGTATGAAAGACCTCAAGTTAAAAGGTTTGAAGACCCATGATTGTCATATTATAATGGAGCATTTGCTACCAATAGGTATACGTTCCATTTTACCTGAAAAAGTTCGACTAGCCTTAACTAGATTATGTTTCTTCTTCAGGGAAATTTGTAGTAAAGTGATCGACCCTCAGAAATTACCGACATTGCAGAGGGAAATTGTTGTTACTTTGTGTGAGCTTGAAATGTATTTTCCACCATCGTTTTTTGATATAATGGTTCACCTTACTGTTCATCTGGTTAAGGAGACACAACTTTGTGGGCCAGCTTATATGAGATGGATGTATCCGATAGAACGATATATGAAAATATTAAAAGGGTACGTAAAAAGTAGAAGTCGACCAGAAGGTTGTATTGCTGAACGATACATTGTTGAAGAGGCTGCTGAATTTTGTACTGAATATCTGTCCAATGTTGAATCCATAGGGCTTCCCATGTCTCGTCATTCGGGAAGACTATCAGGAGAAGGGATAACTGGAAGGAGACTACTGACTATATCAAGGACAGAATGGGAGCAGGCACAATTGTATGTTCTGCACAATGATGATGAGGTTCAACCGTATGTTACAATACACATTGATCAGTTATCTCGTTTGAACATGAATAGGAATCAAAATTGGATAACTCGAGAGCACAATCGAAGTTTTGTAACATGGTTAAAAAATCACATAATGTCAAAATTTGATATAGACCCCGGATCAATTTCAAATAGATTGAGGTGGCTAGCAAATGGTCCGAGCTTACATGTCTTTTCTTACACTGGTTATGTTATTAACGGCTACACATTTTATACCAAAGAACAAGATGATCAGACCACTATGCAAAATAGTGGAGTCACTCTCGTAGCTGAAGCGATGCATGTCTCAAGTGCAAAAGACAAAAACCCAATATATGCAAATCTATCATATTTTGGGGTTATCGAGCGCATATGGGAGTTAGACTACACAATGTTTCGTGTTCCTATATTTGGTTGCAAGTGGGTCGATAATAATAATGGCGTTCGGATTGATGAGTCAGGATTCTTGCTTGTCGATTTTAATAGGGTGGGATACAAAGACGAGCCTTTTATTTTAGCGTCGCAAGCTCAACAAGTGTTTTATGTCACTGATCCTTCTAATGATAAATGGTCTGTTGTCCTATCGACCAATAAAATAAGTGATGATAACAATAATGATGAAGATGTTGGTAATGATCTTTTATTTGCAACATCACAACAACCACATGAAATTGATTCAACTGATGATGGTTTATATCTTAGAGATGATCATGATGAGGGAATTTGGATTAATCCATCGTTTCGTATTGTAAATGGACAAACAAATGTGAATGTCACCAGGAAAAGAAGAAGGGCATCTTAATGTATATGTTTAATTGTTTTATATAAGCTATGCATGTAATCTGAACTGTGTTATTGTAAATATGCATGTAATCTGAATTGAGTGTTTTATACTAAGTTCTGATTAATTTATTTCTGAACTGAACTGAACTGAACTGAACTGTACAGAGAGATTCTCATTGTCATTTCTAATAATTCATGCATGTAATCTGAATTGAGTGTTTTATACTAAGTTCTGATTAATTTATTTTCTGAACTGAACTGAACTGAACTGTACAGAGAGATTCTCATTGTCATTTCTAATAATTCATGCATGTAATCTGAATTGAGTGTTTTATACTAAGTTCTGATTAATTTATTTTCTGAACTGAACTGATAAAAAGGTTTTTAATGTCATCCCAACCCAAATAAACCAAACACAAAAATAAAATAAAGAGACATTTTACAGCGCTTATCTTAAAAAGCGCTGTAAAAGATCCTTTTAAAAATAAAATAATGAGTGTGTTATACCTTTTACAGCGCTTTTCACACAAAAAGCGCTGTAAACGACTCTTTTGAAAGCGCTGTAAAATGGCTTTAAAAATAATATTCATCAGACACCTAATTTCTTCAAACACCTTGTACGCATCATGGGATTCAAAAAACATCAGACACAAACCCATTTCTTCAAACACATTGTACGCATCATGGGAATCCAAAAAACATCAGACATTAACCCATTTCTTCAAACACCTTGTACGCATCATGGGAATCCCCAAAAAGGGTGGAGATTGAATTGTGAAAGAGTAAGCTTTGATGTTTGTGAAGAAGATGCATAAAAGGAGAAGAGTTTGGTGAAGAGGAAGGGATTTTGGTGGTGACCAGTTACTACTATGTGGGTTTTGCATGTGAGAGCTTTAAAAAATAACATAACAAAACACAAAAACAATAAGGCCTTTTAACAGCGCTTATTTGGAAAAAGCGCTGTAAAAGAGCCTTCTAAAATTAACCTAAGGAGACATTTTAGAGCGCTTATGTGGAAAAGCGCTGTAAAAGGCTTTAAAAAACATTAATATAACATAATAACACACGGAGGTCTTTTACAGCGCTTATTTGGAAAAAGCGCTGTAAAAGAGCCTCTTAAAATTAACATAAAGAGACATTTTAGAGCGCTTATGTGTAAAAGCGCTGTAAAAGGCTTTAAAAAACATTCAAATAACATAATAACACACGGAGGTCTTTTTACAGCGCTTATTTGACAAAAGCGCTGTAAAAGGCATTCAAATAACATAATAACACACGGAGGTCTTTTATAGCGCTTATTTGAAAAAAGCGCTGTAAAAGAGCCTTTTAAGAATTTAACTAAAGAAGCCTTTTAGAGCGCTTATGTGGAAAAGCGCTGTAAAAGGCTTTAAAAAACATTCATATAACATAATAACACACGGAGGTCTTTTACAGCGCTTTTTGGGAAGAAGCGCTGTAAAAGAGCCTTTTTAAAATTTAACTAAAGAAGCCTATTAGAGCGCTTTACAAAAAAAGCGCTGTAAAAGGCTTATAGAAAGCGCTGTAAAAGTGTTACGTATATATAACAGTTACCTCTTCAGTTTCCTCTTCATTACGTAACCTTCATCTCAACCTTCATTTCTTCTCTTCTTTTGCAAACCCTATCATCCCGTCCTTTACGAACCTTATTTCCACGATCATCTCCTTCATTTCGAACCTTATTTCCATCCAAGATCATCTCTCCCATTTCCACGATATATTTTCATTGAAATACGTAACCCTCATTACGTATTTCTTCAATACCGTTCCCTCTTTTCTTTGAACCATATTTCTGTGAACTTTCTGCGTTCCCTCTGTTCTTTAGATTTCATCTTTCTTCGAACCATTATTCAGGTATTGATGTTATAAATTTTTTGTAATCATTAAAATGCATGTTGAGCTTTTTTAAGATATACTGATACATGTTGAGTTTGTTTATAATAATGCATGATCCATGTTGAGCTTGTTGATGTTATACTAAAGTGCATGTTGAACTTGTTGTAGTTAAATGGATACAAACAAAGATTTAGAAGTTCAAAATGAAGAAGTTGGCACCTCTAAGACTTACGAAAAAGAAGTCAAACGTGGTGCAACTATCATGCAAAGGGTGATTAAAGCACGGAGTAGTGGCATTAAATTTGAGGTATACTATATATACTCTGTTTGCTGTGTGTTTTTTTATCTTTTTTTAGGGTTTAGGGCATGTACTTACTATATGAGTTTATTAGGTTGGCTGGAACGAGAGTGGTCAGCCAGTTGACCCCAACAGCTCCATGTTTGTAAGCTACATTGGGGCTGTTGTTCGTCAAAATGTCCCAATAACAATAGACAACTGGAGAGATAAGGCGTTGAAGGATGCCAAAGATATCATCTGGAATGACATTCAAGTAAATATTTTGATCTACTCTTTTGTCATTTATAATGTTTTTTCTGTAAAATACATTACTTATAATTATTTTCATTGCAGACCACTTTTGTTCTTGATGAGGAACGAAAGTCATATGTTTTGAGAGTTGCTGGGAAAATCCATCGTGGATTTAGATCCCATCTCTCAAATTTCTATCTAAAAGATAGAGAAGGAAACACAAATGCTGAACCTCCAAAGATATATCAACATTATATATCAAAGGATGAATGGAGTGCATTTGTTTCCAAACGTTCTGACCCGGCGTTTGTCGTAAGTTATTAATTTATTAGCATTTGTGTTTTATTATTCATATTCGTAGCGTATTTTAAATTTTTACACAATTGCTATTTTTTTTTTATATAGAATATTAGTAAGGCAAATCGCGAACGGGCAAGCAACCCAAAACACCCATACAAGAAATCACGTATGGGATATGCACGCCTTGAACAAAAAATTGTAAGTAATTAAACATCACTTTTATATAATGAAGTAATTTGTATTATAAACTATAGTGTGTAACTAATTTGTATTATTTTGTTTATGATTTTAACGAATAGAGAAAAGACACCCAAGCCGATCAACCCTTGGGTCGTCATATCTTATGGAAGGAAGCGCGTGTTAACAAAGAAGGAGTGGTTGATAATGAAAATGTCAAGAAAGTTGTAGAACTTTGTGTAAGTATATTATCACTTTAATATTTTTTAATATTGTATTTTAAAAATGCTATTGAACTTATCTTTTTAATGTTACATGTATTTTAGGAAACTATTGAACAAAGTTCTGAAACTCAAGAGGGCAACAAGGATACGTGCAGGGACATTCTTGGGAAAGTGTTTAATGTCCCTGAGTATTCCGGTCGAGTGAGGGGGAAAGGATTTGGCGTAACTCCCAAAAGCTTTTTTCCTCAAGAGAAGCGCCAAAAACCTTCCAACGAGGAAGTATTAGAGAAGCTCAGAATCTTATCGGAGCAAGTGGCACTCTTGGTGAATACGAATAAAGACAAGCAACTTCCGGTTCAGCTCCAACCTGAAATACAAATGGAGAGTGAAACCGGGAGTTGCAACGTCGGTTTGAAGCGTATTCCCGAGGTAATTAATTACTTACTACTTACTTGCTTATGTAATTACTTATGTATTAAACAAACTTATATATTAACTGTACTTATGTTTTAACTATTGATGTAGGGTGTCACTACATGTGTCCTATACTTGTCCTCGCCGACTCAACGGAAGGTGGGAAAAGGAATATTGCACAATACTTCGGGAGAAGTATTGCACAATATTCCGATCCCCGCGGGCCATGTCAAAGTATCGCCTACGGTTGCTTTCGAACCAACTGCACCGTTGCCCATACCGGACAACGATGGAGATATGAAGTTCTTAAGCGACGCTATTGGCAGTTACGTGGCATGGCCCACACACCTTGTTGCCCTCGAAAAAAAGATTCCCAAGGACAAATCAGTTACATCTCCCGAAAAGGTTTGTCACATTTATTGCCTAAGGTTTTTATTTTTTCAGATTCAATAAACTAACATTTTACCTCATTTTTGTAGGTCCAAATAAATAAACCACCCCTACAGCCAAAAAAAGGCAGCAGACCTCAAAAATTGGAGGTTAATAGGGCTGCCAAACTACAAAGGCTGGAGGGTAATAAAGCTGCCAAACTTGCAGCAACAAAAAATCTGGATCGGGGAAAATCGGTCGCTGCTGCTGCTGCTCCTAATAAAAGTCAGCCACGCCTTGGTAAATACGGGGCGTGTCTTGACATCCAAATAAAAAGGAACATGGGCAGCAGCAACGATTCGCCCATTGTACAAATGAATCAAGACATCTTTGGAGATGAGTATATTGAGTACCTCGAAAAGGAGCAAATGTACGATCTTCTCGAACATAAGGAGCTGAGTGTTACTGTAATCAGCTTGTACATAAGGTAAAAAATATTTTAATTGCATTTATTTGTAATTAATTAAATGTATTGGTAATTAATCTAGTTTAAAATTTTCATTGAAGGTTTTTGTACGAGAAGGTCGTGTGCACGAGGAAACTGTCAAATAAATACTCATTCTTGTCTCCGCATAAGATGTCGATGTTCAAACTCGATCCAGACAATGTAAAACACTACATTGTAGATATGTTTTTAAGAAATAAAGAAAGTGATAAATTGTTCTTGGCACCATATAATTCAGGGTACGTAATTTTATCTTTTTTAATTGATGAGAATTTAGTTTATTAGTTGTCTATAAACAAAATTGCTTAACCAATTTTTTGTTGTTGTAGGGCACATTGGGTGCTATTTGCAATCAATGCGGTCTCTGAAGTGATATACTATTTGGATCCCGTGCACGGCGATTACACCAATCACCCCGGAATAAAGAATATGCTCGACACGTAAGTAATATTCATTTATTTCTTACATATATATATTATATATATATATATATAAATATTCATGCTCTAATAATCACATTTATTCATTCGATAGTGCCTTAAAAGTTTATCGAGCTCAAAGAGGTGCTAAAGTGTCGAAGCAGAAGTCTAATAACATTACATGGATCTCAATAAAGTGCCCTCGTCAAACAAATAACATCGACTGTGGGTACTACATATTGAGATTCATGAAGGAGATTGTTGAGAAGAATAAAACTATTATCCCAGAAACGGTACGGTATTTGCATTATATGATTTTCATATATAAATTATCTATATATATTTGATACTAACTTAATATAATATGTTCAATTTTTATATTGCAGTACTTTGCCAATTCCAGTCCATCATATTCTGAGGAAGATCTGATGGAATTAAAGGAAGAATGGTGTCAGTACGTGCTTGACATGAAAATTATTTGATTTTCTGGGAAATAGCTTGCTGCTGGGCAAGGGATCTGAATATTATATGGTAGCTAGTGCATATAATGTATATTCTGTTAGTTATTATATGTAAATGATCATAGGACACAATATATGCATATAATGGATCTGTTAGTTATTATATAATGGATCTGAATGTAGGTAATTAGGTTGTAAATTAGGTTGTATATATGTATCTGAATGTAGTTACTTAGGTTGTAAATTACAGAGTTACATATATGTTAAAAAAGTTACAGAGTTCTGATTTATGTTCTACTGATTGTGTGAACTGATTGTCTATAATATGTTCTGTTCTACTGATTGTCTGTAATATGTTCTGTTCTACTGATTGTGAAGTGATTTTGGATCAAAAATAATTTTGGGTACAAAGATAAAAGACAGCGCTTTTTAAAAAAAAGTGCCATAAAAAGCTAAAAAGCACTTTTCATTTCAAATAATTAATTTACAGCGTTTAAAAAAAAAAAAAACACACACATTTTACAGCGCTTTTTTTAAAAAAGCGCTGTAAAATGTTGTTCTAAAGCGCTTTAATGGTGCACCTTCTACAGCGCTTTCGTGAGAAAGCGCTGTAAAATGTACAAGAAAAGCGCTGTAAAATGCAGACCCATAATAAAATTATGGGTGGGCATTTTACAGCGCTTTTTCGAGAAAGCGCTGTAATATGCACACCCATATATGAAATTATGGGTGGGCATATTACAGCGCTTTTTCGAGAAAGCGCTGTAATATGTACACCCATATATGAAATTATGGGTGGGCATATTAACAGCGCTTTTTTGAGAAAGCGCTGTAATATGTACACCCATCATATGAAATTATGGGTGCATATTACAGCGCTTTTTGAGAAAGCGGCTGTAATATGCACACCCATAACTCATATGATGGGGTGCATATTACAGGCTTTTGTGAAGAAGCGCTGTAAAATGTGCATAACAAGGGCGCGCGTTTGTAATTACATGAAAGCTTTTTTAAAAAGCGCTGTTGTATCATTTACAGCGCTCGTTTTCCACAGCGCTTATTTTTTGAAAAAGCGCTGGTAAATGGTTAAAAAAGCGCTGTAAAAAAGCCGTTTTTTTTTTCGCGTAGTGGAAATTAGAATTCAACGAAACTTAAATTTAGAGTTTCTATATTTATTTTTGTTTGATTGGTGAAGTTAAATAATTTTTCTTAATAGGATAATAATTAATTGACATAGATAATAATTTAATCATTAAGAATTGTTCTCCCTAAACTTTAATTATCTGTAAAATTTCCCGAAAAAAGTAGAATCCTGAATAGATGAATTTTACATAGAGGTTAGAAAACTTACTAAATGTAATGTATAAGAGAGGATTATATGATCACATGGGTATAAAGAAAATTACATGCATAAAGATAATTGTAGTTCATGCAAATAAACTTAATATCACTTGTTATTTTTAACTAATGTAACTCGACTTGCATCATATGCAACACGTGTATCAAGTAAGGTATAAAGGATGGCAGTTAGGAGAAAGTGACTAGAACCAAGTAAGATTCTTAATGCATATTAAGAGAAATAGTAACAAATGTTTGGAAACCTCACTTAAGGGTAAAATTGAAAATTTCCTTCCATTTCTTTAATTAAAAGGCCAAAAATCCGCTCCTACTCTCCTAACTTCATTTTTTTCCTCATTCATCACATTCTTTTTCAAGAAAGAAAATAAAAAACCAAGGTGTTGATGAGCTAACTTTTCATACCTTTCATCTTCTTCTTGCATTACCATTATCCATACTTCTGTGAATGAAACTTCATCCCCTCATGCTTGTGAACCTAGAAAACCCACTTTTGTTGCAAGAAAAGTTCCTCTATCCCTTTTTGTTGGTGAGGCTGAAAACCTCATTAGTGTTGGAAGGGAATAGGTTTCAATTTTTCTTCATGAAACTTGAAGATCAAACCATGCATGCAACTTTTGAGCTCTTGCAAATGATTTTGAGGAATAATTTTGAGGTTTTGCACGAGTTATTTGAAAAAAGTTGATATTTTGCTTGCATGTCACATTTGAGCTATTTCATTTTAATTTTAGACTATTGATTTTGATTCTTGAAAAGTGATTTTTGGAAGCTTTGCTTAAAATTCTTGAAAAGGTCAAATTTTTAGCTTGCATGTGGTTTTGGAAAAGATAAAAAAAAATTACTATCTTTCATTGTTTGATTTTTTAGAAATTCAAATTTGATTTTGGAAATATTGTCAAGAGGCCTAGAAATAAGTTGATTAATCTTGATTATAACATGAATGTTATTTTTCTCTAAGACAAGTCATAGTCAAGTTCTGATTTTTAGCATGGGAACGAAGGTTTTGAATATATGAAATGAATTCTTGAAAATTCTAGGAAAAATAGGTCTTAGTGCTCAATCTTAATATATGAATTTTGGTTATTGGATTTTTTTGCAAATAATTTTCTTGGGATTCAGGACATGTTAGCTATCACTACAAAATTGTTATAAACTTATAATTTCCTACAAACATATATCTGCTCAAATTAAATGTATCTCAGACTTGTACATGTTAAGTGTTGTCTGGGAAAAATCAGTTTTAAAACTTGAATTTATGATTTTTCAAAGCTTGGTAAGATAGATTTTTTGAGTAAATTAAATTTTCTAATGACATAGGGCATTAGTGGAATTAATTATCCTTTTAAGTCCGGTAAATGTACATTTTAAATCGGTTATGTGTCTGAGTACACAACAAACCGACTTAAACACGTTTTCATAAATGACTTAACATAACTTCATCTTGTTATGTCGGTTCGACCTAACCAACTTACACATCATTAATTTAGTTCAACAAATCATCTTGTTAAGTCGGTTCGTTTGAATAACATATTAAATAGATAGATTTAAAATAACTATTTTTTTTAATAAATTTCTTATTTTATTTTATTGCTCCTCCTCCATGAATACATACAATATTTTATACTGAATTTCAAACCAAAATTTTGTACTAGCAATCACAATTTTATATAATAATCTAATAACCAAAATATATAGTACAAGAAGTTAATACAAAATATAGAGTATAAAAAAGATGTCTCTCATTTCTAACTACTCTTGACAAGACATGAAAATCATATGCTTATGATATAAAATTCCAAGGTTGGGTTCTACTACGGAATCAAATTATTTAGATGTCAATTAACAAAATCACACTGTAGCAATACTCAATACAAACATATTCAAACATTGTCTTTTTCTTCATTTAATTCCAAAATAAAATTCACACAACGTTTTTGAACTTATCAGAACAAAAATAAATCAATATCGCTGAATCATAATTTTTTATACAAATATTAAAAAAAAAATCAATATAATTTAATATTTTTATTATACGAAATAAATAAACACAATCAATATAACTTGTAAGAAATTTCGTACGTGTATCCACGAATCAAAATATCAGCTGTTGACAATGATCAACATATGTAATTTAACATAGTAGCCACACTCATAATTTGAAGCTTGCTCTTAATTTAAATTTGAATATCACAGAAAAAAAAGTTAATATTATAAAATTGTTTAATATTATAAATAAAGTCATTCATTTGTAAACAATTTAATGTAGGAAAACTCATGTTATCTTTAGTTTAACTCTCAACCTAGCACCTATTAATAACTTTCAAAAGCTCTACAATATTAAATAGCTATTTAAAATAAATGTGTTATAAGCTATTACAATACTTATGAACAATAAATATTTAAATATCTTAGAAATAACAATGTGACATATTTTTTTTATATGGTTTCCTTTCCGATGAACATAGAAAGACTACATTAAACTCTTTAGGATTAATAATAAGCAATTGCCAATAACGACTACAATATTCAATAAAAACATTTTCAAGCATTGTCCTTTTCTTCATTTAATTCCAAAATAAAATTCACACAAGGTTCTTGAACTAATATCTGAACAAAAAAATAAATCAATATCGTCTGAATCATAATTTTTTATCATACAAATATAAAAAAAAACACAATCAATAATAACTTGTAATATTTTTATTATACTAACATAATAAAACACAATCAATAATAACTTGTAAAAAAATTTATGTACTTGTATCCACTAATCAACAATACCAACTGTTACAATGTTCAACATATGTAACATGACATAGTAGTCACACTCATAATTTGAAGCTTGTCTTTGAATCTAAAATTGAATATCACAAAAAAAAAAATGTGAAATACATAAAATTGTTATAATATTATGAATGAAGTTATTCATTTGTGAACAACTTAATGTAGGAAAACTCCATGTTGTCTTTAGTTTAACTCTCAAACCTAACAACCTATAATAACTTTCAAAAGCTCTACAATATAAAATAGTTATTAAAATCATGTGTTATAAGACATATTACAATACTTATGAACAATAAATAAATTAAATACTTACAAATTAACAATGTGACATATTTTTTTAGTTTGGTTTCCTTCTCAATGAATATAGAAAGACTACATTAAACACCTTATGATTAATAATAAAAAATTGCCAATAACGACTACAATAAACAATTAAATGTGTATTATATTTAATTTTCTCTATTATAAGCGATAACTATAATAGACAAATACTTACTTTTTGAGATAAGGTGCTAGGTAACAATTTCTTTTGTCCTCATACAACTTCTTTTGAATGTGGACTTGTGGATTAGTTGGATCATTTTCACTCTGGATGAAACTTGGATTAATAAATCCATACAATTCACACTTTGCTAAGTCAATGCAACAAAGATGTAGATACCTAAGATATCAAACTTAATTTTTATAATAAATGAAATTTATAATTTGGCAAAATTTACAAATAAAACATAATTTTCTTAGTAAAACTTGTAAAATGGTGATGCCTATATGTTCTTTAGCCATACACAAGTCTATAAACTCTTTCAATGGAAGGAAAAATAAACTAGTTCCACCATGTTCCAACTTAAATTCTAAAGGCTTTGATATATTCGTTGTCATTACCATCAATTGTTCAACATAATTTAGTTGAAAGTTTAGCCTTTTTGATGGAATATCATCTTTCTTTGATACCTCAATTGCCTAAACCATTAAAATAATATATTAGCCAACATATTTAAAAGGACACAAGTACATAAGTCCATAAAGACATGTGTAATAAATACCTTATTGGAAACAAGTCGCAAAAGTCTTTTTGGCCATTGAATAAAATTGTAAGGGGCTTGACCAACTGCTGTCACCTCATCAATGGGCTTAGGTACTTGAGCATTAGCATCTTGCACCTTGATAACCACAACCCTCACCATATTATTATTATTTAAAAGTTGATTATGTATAGTGGGTCCCAACTTGTACACATCAACATATGCCACAATATGAGTATGCCTATCAATATATAATTCGCAATGTTCTAGGATATTCCTCTTCATCTAGTATAGGTGGCACACCAAAACAACTATCTTTTTTTGCTTGCATGTAAAGTGGTATTAGGAGAGTAAATTGGGAGATTATTATTTTGTTAAGAAAAATCTATAGATGATATATTTTGCATCACCTGTTCTCTAATCACCTTATTAAGCTTTGCTTTTATGGTCTCTATTTGGTTGCTCATAATAGGCGAAGTAGAGGATGGACGAGAATTCGGTCCAAAGTATTGTTGAATCACCACACCTCCGCCAATTGCCTTAACACAACCAAAGTGTTTAGGTCGCCCAATGGCTTCCATCAAGATATCTTGACGTCTTCTGGATGGAAGTTTTTTTTTGTTTTTTGAGATGTTTATTCCATAAGAGAATCCTACAACATACAATTTAAAAACAAAATATTAGACTTGTTATGCATAAATATGTAATTAAGAAATTGAAATTACATATTTACGTACATTTTTTTCAACAATAAGACGTGTTTCACCTTTGTCTTTGTCGAGCTCTCTTCCACCTTTCATGGCGTGATGGTGGAGATGGAGGTGGAGCTTCTGAATCTTCAACTGATTTTTGCCTTTGTTTTAATTTCTCTTAAATCATCTACTTGTCTAGCAATGCATATCCCCCACGAGACAATATGTGGAGGTACGTTTTAAAAGACTGAGTCATTTGTGCCTTCATTCTTTTCTCCTATTGTAAATAACAAGCAAATTAAAGATATTACTAAAATATTAAATAGTGCAACCAAATCATATATACAACTAACTTGAAAGGAAGGATCCTCTTGGGTCTTAATGAATGTCTATCATATTTTCTTGTCAATAAAAAGATATACATCAACAAGAGATTTGTGACTCAGGTCCCCATTATTTAAATATCTCCTTGTT
>PGTU02000995.1:0-18373 GCA_002896215.2 Cicer echinospermum
AATGTAACTATTTTTTTTATAATCATTATTAAAATTAATAATATTAATATTTGTTGTTAGTCATTACAAAGAGTTGTAGTTGAGTTCATACAAAAAAAATATTTCCTTCACTAATCTCTCACAAGTTTTATGATTATTTGTATGAGATATAAGGACTTATTTTATGAAAAATTCATTAAACATCATTTAAAAATTTTATTTTAGTTTATATAATTCTTTGATATCCGCTTCTCTATTATGATATATTATATTGTTGTCAAATGCTCCCCGTTAAATTGACATATAGAATATGTATCAATTTTTTATTATTTAGTATTATTTGCTAGATGTATAATACAAAACAATGCTATTGAAAAATAATAATAGCAATTTATTTATAAACACTCGAGTTATTAAGATCGTGTAAGAATTTATACTCTACTCAGATACATTGTAAAATGATTCAGCCTTGAGATCGAACTCTATGCCAATTGAAGGTGCAAACACGAGAATGATTGTTGAATTGTGTTTGCCAAAGTTTGACAATTTTTTTGTAATTTATGATAATTTATAACTTAAATAAAAAAACTAGTTTTGATTTTGGTCACTTACTTGTAGTAGAACCACTTTGACAATCAGATTTAGAGGTAGCAGCAAGCTACGAAAGCATAAATAGTATTTCTGACACATAGATTTATTCCTAGTTCACCACTAACTGTGGCTACATCCAGTCCCCTCAACTCAGAAGGCTTTTAATCCTCCAAGAATAGTCTTCCCAAATAAGCTGACAACCCCAGACTTTTGAGGAACTAACCACATTGACCCTAACAAGTCAAGTCTTCTCCTAACAATCTGACAACCCCTGATAATTGAGAGAAGGAACTAAACCACTAACGGTTTGAATACAAAAGATTGGATACCATGAGTAGTTCGCTTTCTAACAAGCTGATAATAATAATAACTCTCACACTCTAAGAAGAGGACACTCAGAAAATATTTCTAACTTGAACAAGTGTTTCTTTCTTTGAACTATAAAAGATTAATTGAGAAACTTTGAGCTTGAGTTACTCTTTTATGCTTTTCGATACTTTTCTCCTTCAGCCTTGAGTGTCTATTTATAGTGAAATTTGGGCTTCAAATTTAGTCACTTTATTTAATTCTGAATTGTATCTTGTTCAAAATTGAGTTTGTAAATTCTTGAGATTGATTTTGTTCCCTATTTATGTGTAGATTAAGTTTATAAAATTCTTCAGATTGAAATATATTCCTATTTTTGTAGATTGAGTTTGTAAAATTCTTCAAATAAAAATATTATTCAAATCTTCATCAAATGTATGATCAAATATTCTTCAAATCTTGACCATATCTTAACTTTTCTACTTGGTCAACATGTCAAAAGAGATTTTTATCAATTATAAAATTTGAATCAAATATTATTTTAGATTTTCTTCAAAAGCATGAATCTTCTTTCACAGTCTCTTGAAGTCAAATATATTGTTTTCATAAAAATACTTAACATCAAAACTGTAAAATGGTAAAACTTAACCTTGGTTTCTAACAATCTCCCAATATTTTTATGATAATCAAAAATTTGTATTTTTTATAACAACTTTTCTTTATATATTTCCTCTAACTCCCCCTAACATTATTGGGCTCCCCATAAGTCTTAGTATCATTTTCTCCACATTATCAAATATAATTCTCCCTCTTGGGTTGTCATTCAGAAAAAAGACTTGAAAGTGAAACTTTGTCTCTCTCCTTTTTCCTTTTTTTTTATCTATTATTCTTTCTTTCTTATTTTTTTAATAAAATAAATATAACATCAATACAAGAAAATATAATAACTAGTGTAAAACTAAACTACTTTGAAGTGATCACAAACATCAATCAAGTGTGTAAGGTATGGTTTAAGTTTTTCTTAATGAAGTCAAAACCTTCTTCCACTAGAGTCAGTTGGCTTCTTTTTGGGTAGGTCTTGGAACATTGACATTACTTTTTGCTTTCATATTTGCAAGTATCCATTATTACCAGGAACTATGACTGGTATTTCAATTTGGTTTCTTAGAACATCTGGCAACAAAACAATTTTATCCTTTGGATACCCAAATTTGGTTGGGTCCTGGTTTGCTAATTCTTAAAGATTTCTTATCTTTTCCATGTGGTTACCATAGGACAAGATAATTTTTAGTGTGACCTTTCTTATAGCAAATAGTACAAAAACCATCAGAGGAAACAACTTAGATTCAATTACTTTTTCTTGAAGTCAATATTCCTCTTTTTATAATTCCTACTAAACACCATAAATCATAGATAGACTACTTGCTTCTTTCATAGAATAGCATAACTATGCTTCTCTCTCAACCATTCAAGAAAATCTTGAAATATTTCTTTCATGCTTATCAGAGTTACATGTGGTATTTTTCAATTGATGTTAAACTATAATTACTTTTCATAGTTAGATTTCAGCCTTTAAGTTAACATCCAATATCAGTTTTTCAATTTACATTTTTTGTTTTAATTCAGTAATATCAGTTTTTCAGAGTTGCATTTTCTGTTTTAAATTCAACACTTTGATTCTTTAAAACTTTAACTTTTTCAGTTAGATTTGTATTCTCTCTTTCCTGAGTTGTATTTCAGTTTTAAAGACTATTTGTGATATCATTTTAAAAAATCATTTATAGCAGTAACTAATTTTAGATCGAGTAAAGACGGAAAAATACTCAATTTCTTCATCTGTTGATTCACTTCCAGAGTCAGAATCTGTGTTGGATCCAGAGTTTAGAGTTGGTATGAGCCATCAAAAGTCAAATCTGCTTGTGCATCGTCAGAGAGGATTCCTCAAAATCATCCCATGTAGCCATCACATTGTTCTTCTTGGGTTTTAGAATGTTTCCTATGGTGTTTCCCTTTCTCCATATTTGAACATTCTGAACTTGATATGTCCATGTTCATTACATCCATAGTAGATTATGTTTTTCTTGTCATATTTATCATTATCTCCTTTGGTGGATTGCCGAGAAAATATCATTGGGGAGAAATTTCTTCTTTATGTTGTTGTGCCACATATTCTAAACTTTTCTACATATAAACGCCAGTTCCTCTTTCGCAAAGTCTTCATTATGATACATCTGAATCATCATTGTCATAGCATTTGGGCACATGTTTTTAGCTTTTTTAAGTTTTGGTATTTTAAAAGCTCTTTATAGCTTAGATTAATATTTTCGCTTGTTTCTAAAATTTTGGGTCGAATTTGAATTATTAATTTTATTTATTTGCATTTTAATTTTATTATTTATATTTTGACCCTTTCTCGCTCTGTAAGTCATACTTTGAGCTCTGGATATCGGATTGGCACATATGAGCAAACGTTAGAAAGATAAAAATTATGAGCTACAACTTTTGTGTTGGAAGGAAAGACCAATTCCGAACTTTACTGGGCCGAAATTGCAAAAATTTCATAATCTGGATATTTGTAATAATTTTAATTAGCGGCCACTTGTTTTTTAAACCCTTAAAACCCTATAGTCCCAATAACAAGTAATATATATGGCAGTTTTGTTTCTTTTCTAAGATGGAAAATTAGGATTCAAAATTTAGCTACAAGAAATAAACAGTTTTATTTAAAATTTCATGGAAGGCTAATTTTTATAAGATTATTGCACGAGTTCAGAGTTTCATCAACACCTTTGAGATTCAGGTTACACTGTCAATCTCTATTCATTCCATGATTCTATTCTTGTTTATTTGATTATAAATGATATTTTGATTGCTTAAATTGAATTAGGATTGATTAAATTAATAATTTGAAAGAATTTGGTTTTCGGTTCTATAATTTAATTGAATTATAATTTTGCGACGCTTGATCGATTAAATTATAATATTTTGATGATTAAATTTCATCGAAATATTGTTGAATGTCTTAATCCAATCAAAGTAAACCAAATTCACATAGGATTGATTATGCTTTTAGACTTGTTTGATCAATTCTATAGTCCTCATATAAGAATAGAATCACAAATTAGGAATTAAACTCATTGATAGAACTAATGAATAGGTTTTGAAACTCGAATAAGTGGATTAATTGTTTTGCTCATCTGTTAAAAGCAAAAAATCTAAAAACCCCCTTTTTAATTTTTCAATTTCAATTCGGTTATTATTACTAGTATCAGAAGTCTTTGTGAAACGATTCACATTATTACCTCTATTTACATTTTATCAATTGTATTTGACTCATTGCGACAAACAATCAATCATAACTCTAATTCTGTTGTTGCCTTCAAAAACTTTCTTCTACTTGGATTTCAAAAGCCACGATTGGTTGCTTTATCTTTGGGCCTCATCCTCTGCAAGCCTCAATTTCATGTGATCTGATAGAGCTGATTATTCTTCCTTCCAGTTTAAAGATATCCAGATCCTTTGCTTCGTGAAGGGACAGTGATCTTAGGTCTCCACTTGCTTATAGACTCCTAAGAATTTTCTTCAACATGATCATCATCTTAGTACAACTCTACTCATGTACCTTTAATCCTGAGATCAGGATCTGGAATCTAGAACACTATTTCAATGTCTTGTCTTCTTCTTCTTGAACAACACTCATAACTTATTTGACTATGAGGTTGGCCTATTTTTTTTAAACTTGCTTGCTTCCTTCATAGGCAAAAATCAGACTATCAAATAAATACTCTTTGTTGTCTCATTATTAGTGCCACTTTAAACTCCATGAAAGGTGACTGCATTATCCATGAAGTTTCTAGACCTTATGATGCCATCTTGTACAAACTTTTCTATCATCATTCATCTCCTTTCCTAGGATTTTCAATACCATCAGTATTTCTTCGAATCAAAATATATATCTTCCACAAGTCCCAAAGTTCAAAGGATCTTGTGAATATAGAACTTCTCATTCTGTCTTTCCAATAACTCAAAACGTTCTCCATCAAAGAGAGGTTGGTTTGTTGATGTTCCTCCACAGCCTTCTTCACTAAATCCAAACATATGACCCTTTTGGATCTTTTCTCAAACCATTGTAAGTGTTCAGCCTTGAAGACCCGAACTCGATGTCAATTGAATAGCACACACGAGAAAAGGGGTTGAAATGTGGTGCCAAGTTGACAATATTTTTGATAATTTATAAATAAATAAAAACTAGTTTGATTTTGGTGACTTACTTTGAGTAGAAGACAATCACATTCAAAGATAGGAAGCAATGAAAACATAAATAATGTGGCACGTAGATATATCCTGGTTCCACCACTAACTTGA
This sequence comes from Cicer echinospermum, assembly GCA_002896215.2. Taxonomy (NCBI): domain Eukaryota; kingdom Viridiplantae; phylum Streptophyta; class Magnoliopsida; order Fabales; family Fabaceae; genus Cicer; species Cicer echinospermum. The sequence continues at coordinate 5,242 of PGTU02000995.1, forward strand.
CTACATTCAAACCCCTCTTCAAAAGGATTTAATCACTAATTCAAATACCTTGAAATTACCTAAGCACCTGACCCTCCAAGTTAGTCTCCCCACAGCCTGTACAACCCCAACTTTTTGAGGAACTAACTACCTTGACTCTACAAGTCAAATCTTTTCCTAACAACCCCAGATTGAAGAAGGAACTAAACCATTATCGGGTTGAATAAAAAAGATTGGAACTTGAGTAGTTGCTTATAACAAAGTTGATTACAATAATTATTCTCACACTCTAAGAAAAGAACACTTAGAAAATATTTCTAACTTGAACAAGTGTTTCTCTCTTTGAAATCTAAGATGAATTGAGAACTTTGAGCTTGAGTTACTCTTTTATGCTTTTCGATAATTTGCACCTTCAGTCTTGAGTGTCTATTTATAATGAAAATTTGGGCTTCAATTTAGTCCTTGTTTAATTCTAAAGTGTATCTTGTTCATATTGAGTTTGTAAATGCTTCATATTTATATGTTCCTATTTTGTGTAGGTTGAGTTTTTAAAGTCTTCAGATTGATTATGTTCCTATTTTTTGTAGATTGACTTTTAAATTCTTCAAATAAAATATTCTTCAAATCTTAATCAAATGTTGATCAAATCTTGACTATATCCCGTTTTCAACAAGGTCAAAGATTTTCATCAATTATAAATTTGAATCAAATCTTATTTTAGATTTTCTTCAATTATAAATTTGAATTCAATCTTTATTTTGTATTTTCTTCAATTATAAATTTCAATCTAATCTTATTTTAGATTTTCTTTAAAAACATGAATCTTCTTTCATACTATTTGACGTCAAATATATTGTTTTCATAAAATACTTTTGTTAACATCAAAACTCTAAATGTAAAACCAACTTGGTTCCAACAGGCGCATCATTATAGAAGGAGATTTCATACCAAGAGTTGATAAAAATGATTCAACCTGCTGTAAAGAACGAAGCAGACAGGACAGTTGAAGATAAAACTAAGGTACTCCTAAACTTTAAAGCTCAATTATTATTATTGTGTGCTATGAGTATGGAAGAAAGTGAAAGAGTTGATGAATGCACAACTACTAAAGAAGTATGAGATACACTACAAACTATTCATGAAGGAACAAACCATGTCAAAGAAACAAGAATAGACATTAGCATAAGGAAGTTTGAGTTGTTTGAAATTAATGAAGGAGAAACCATTTGTTAGATGTACTCAAGGTTTACAACTATAGTGAATGAGATGTGTTCTCTTGGCAAGGCTTACTCCATACAAGACATAGTGAGAAAGATCATGAGATGCCTTGTTGAGACAAACGCTCTATTTTAAAGTTTTGATGAAAATAAACAAAGGTTAATTAAGAATGTTAATTATGATTCTAAATGTTATGTTAATTTAACTTGTGTTCTTGAGTGGATTTAATTAAGAGCAGAATCAAGCAAATACAAGAAAAGACAAACAACAAGATCATTCTGCATCATAAACAGAGAATGATCTTCAGCTTCACCAAATTATCCATCACAGCAAGTTGGTCAAATCTTTTCTATCCATGTGATAAAAAGTTTGCTCTGGAAATCTTTCATATCTAATAAGTACACGGCAAGGAACAAGTACGAATAATCCAGACTAAAAAAGGATACTTGATCACAAAGATCAAAGGGTTCAAAGATGGACAAAAGTCATGACGGCCTAAGAATTCCAAAATTCAAATGTCAAGAAAACTTGATCAAACTGGGTATATGACAAGACAAGAACAAAGGAAATACAAAACGTTTAAAACGGGAACTCCAGAATGATTATTGAAGCTCAAGAAAGTTCAAACTAATAAAACCAAGAACGTTAATCATTCTCCGTTTTCTGCACATCAACAGCAGCTTTGCATTCTCTCTGTTTCAGTCTGCAATTCGTTTCTAATCTTCTCCAACCTTCTCTAGCTACACTCAAGACTCAAGGCAGATAATGTACCATCCAAGATCAATGAAGAAACGTCAAAGAAAGGACTGAGATGCTTTAAATGCTAGACCATTAAAAGTCAAAAAGCTATTTTCAAAGAAGGATTATTTTTATTCTAAAAATAAGGGTTCAGTCAAAAAGCATAGTTTCTCCAACACCTCTTGTACCTTCATTCAAGTACATCTATAGCCTATAAATAGAAGGCCATTATCCCAGTTCTCAGTAAGAAATTCAAGTGCTGAAACACCAATAAATCAATCACATACATACTTGAAATTCTGCTCATTCGCAAAAATAGGGGCTGTCATACATTCTGCTATTTTGCAAAAACAGTTGTTGATTCATCTTCATATAGAGATTGTGTAATTATCAGCAAACCCTCTGTAAAGAATCTATTCTCAAACAAGAGTTGAGCAATATCAGATTCTGTCAAATTCAATCATTTGTAAAAACTCAAACTATAAGAGTTTCTTTATAGTTTGTTTAAGATTGCTTCCTATCAAGGTTAGATAGGTGTTGTAATTGCTTTCTAGGTGGAAAGTAATTAAGAAAGAAATAGATCAAGGTCGATCTATTCTAGGTGTTGTAAGATTAAAAAGGCTCTTCATTTTAAACACTTAGTGGAAAATCTCACAGTGTGAGGACTGGACGTAACCCACGTTGGGTGAACCAGGATAAATCCTTGTGTGGTATTCTCTTTCCTATCTCTTTCTTTATTATACAGCATTAATCATTTAAGATAAAATAGAAACTGATTTTCTGCTAATTTAAGGATGTTCTCTGTTTTATGACATAAACCAAGAACGTTCTCCGTTTTCTGTTTCATAACCAAGATCATTCTTGAGTTATTTTCTTAAGTTTTAACAGGAATTTTTAAAAGGCATATTTACAATTCAAACCCCCCTTTCTTGTAAATCGACATTGTTACTTCAATTGGTATCAGAGCTCGGTCTCTAAAAAGTTCAAAAACACCTAACAAGTGTTAGAGAAAAGATCTAGAAGAATGTCGAAAGCAAAATACATTGTTGAAGGAGGATCCTCAAATCGACCTCCATTCTTTGATGGATCAGACTATTATTTTTGGAAAAACAAAATGCAGTTTTCTTAAAATCTCAAGACACAGGAATGTGGCGCATCATTACAGATGGAGATTTCACACCAAGGGTTGATCAAGATGACTCGAATTCTGCCTTAAAAAAGGAAGCAGATTGGACAGCAGAAGATAAAGCTAAGGTACTTCTAAACTCTAAAGCTCAATTATTCTTATCAAGTGCTTTAAGCAGGGAAGAAAGTGAAAGGGTAGATGAATGCACAACTGCAAAAGAAGTTTGGGATACATTACAAACTCACCATGAAGGAACAAGCCATGTCAAAGAAACAAGGATAGACATTGGTATAAGGAAATTTGAATTGTTCGAAATGCAAGAAGGAGAAACCATTGATGAAATGTACTCAAGATTCACCACAATAGTAAATGAAATGCGCTCTCTTGGCAAAGCCTACACTGTGCAAGAAAGAGTAAGAAAAATCATGAGGTGTCTCCCAATCATTTGGAGACCAATGGTGACAGCTATAAGCCAAGTCAAGAACCTTGAATCACTGCCTCTGGAAGAACTAATTGGAACTCTAAGAGCTCATGAGGTAGTATTGCAAGAAGACAAACCAGTCAAGAAAGGAAAGGCAATAGCGCTGAAAGTCTCTCAAGATAAAATCACAGTACCAGTTAAAGAGGAATCAGAAGAAAATGAACAAGGAGATGCTGATGAAATCACGCTTCTCACTAGAAGAATACAAAGAATGATGAGAAGAAGAGATCAAATCAAAAAGGGATTTCAAAACAGAAATCCTAAAACAGAGATTGACAAGAGTCAAGTCACATGCTTTGGATGCAACAAATTGGGACATTACAAAGCAGAATGTCCATCAAACAAAAATCCACCAAAACGATTTCCCTTCAAAAAGAAATCAATGATGGCAACATGGGATGATTCAGAGGAATCAGAAACTGAAGAAGAAGAAGAAGCCAACATATGCTTGATGGCAAAAACAGAGGAAGATGAGGTAATAAATTCTGAACCATGTCATTTATGTCAACAAATGGGAAATGAATTTGATAACTTGCTAAATGACTCAAATCTCCTTATTCAAAAATGTAGTTCTCTGAAAGAACAGTTTTATAAAGAGAAAGAAGAGAAGGAAAGAAATCAGACTGAAAATAATTTGTTAAAAAAAATGATTCAAGAATTGAAAGAAACAAGAGTTTTTGAAAGTGAAGAATGTCAAGAACATTCTGCGCTACAAACGGAGAACGTTCAACTTAGAAATGAAAACGAACTTCTCAAAACAGATTTACTAAACTTCATTAAAGCCACTGAAACTTTTCATAACATCATGGGATCTCAAATAGGAATTTTTGATAAAGCTGGTCTTGGTTTCAATCAAACCCAAAAAACCAAACTTTATGAAAACTTCTTTGTCCCAGAATGAAAGGAAGAAAAATGCAAGACTAGATGCTCATATTGTAAAAAACTTGGACATCTAGAATTTGCTTGCAACTTCAGGAAAAGGGATGAAAAAATCGAAAGAAAGAAGCTTTTTAAACATGAGAATCATCCTGTCAAAATTGTTTCAAAGAAACAGCAAAACGGAGAACGTTCTCCAGTTTGTCTCCCAAACGGAGAAAGTTCAAAATTACAAGTTGAACGTTTCAAAAAATCTTTTAAACCAAAGTTCAACTCTTCTAAATCGTATATTGTTAAACCCATTTCAGAATCAACAACTAACAACACAGCTGTTTCCAAAACGAGAATGATATACCACTTAAAAACTAACTCTCAAGGACCCAAAACAAAGTGGGTACCTAAGACTGAAATGATATCACCTGCAGGTTGGTTTTCAAAATACAAAGAGAAAGCCTTGGTTCTTGGACAGTGGCTGTTCAAGGCACATGACAGGAGATAGAAATTGTTTCATAACCTTCAGCAAGAAGGATGGTGGTTCGGTCACATTTGGAAATGATGATCAAGCTCAAATTAAGGGAAATGGAACCATTGGTAAGACAAACTCTGCTCAAATAAATGATGTTCAATACGTGGAAGGATTGAAACACAATTTATTAAGCATAAGTCAGTTATGCGACAATGGATGCGAAGTCATTTTCAAGCCAAAGGTATGTGAAATCAAGAAGGCCAAAACTGGAAAAAATTATGTTCTCTGGTAAGCGAAAGAAAAATTTATATGTGTTATATCTTGAAGAATTACCTGATGAATCATGCTTTATATCAATCAATAAAGATAAATGGATCTGGCATAAAAGGGCTAGACATATCAGCATGAAAACTATTTCAAAAATCTCCAAACTTGATCTTGTTGGACTTTAGTCCTTTGAATCCTAATTTTGACATAATTAACAAACATACAATGTTCATACATCATATGATAAATCTAATATTTGAATTGAGCAAGATTTCAGGAACAACAATCCAATCCTACACACTTGGAACATATTGCTTGGAACAGAAGAAATCAACAAAAGTTGATTATTCACTGAGTAAATCGATTTCATGACAAGGGTGTAAGGATAAGTATATGTTTGTGATTGTATAATCGATTGGGAAATCGACTGACTAAATTAGAATTGAAAATTGAACAAGTCAGTGGCAACCTGATTTACAGGTTAATCGATTGACAAATCGATTGTACATATCACAAAATGAAAACTGATTGAAACTAATCGACTGGCAAATCGATTGGGAAGTCACAGGGCACTAGGAAATCGATTGGCAAATCGATTGCCTAAATAAAATTTCAAAAGTAACTTAAGCCTTAACTAACACAATCGATTGGACAATCTATTGTGTGTAATTTCAATCAAGTTAAGTTTGGTTCCAATCGATTGGGCAATCGATTGAACTAAACATCTGGTAAGAACTTTTCAGGCAAATACACATAAATCGATTGGCACATCGACTAACATCAAAATAGCTGAGTCACTGACTTAAACACAATCGATTGGGAAATCGATTGAAACAAACTTTTTGAAACACAATCGATTGGGGAATCGATTGAAACAAATGTTTTGATATCACAGTGAATTCCCAGTTTGTGGCCAAATCGATTATGCGTATTTGTGAATCGATTTATTCTGAAAAGTGCTTTAAAAGAATCGATTGGTAAATCGATTAGCTTATATAGTTTCAAGATTAAAGAAAAACAAGACTCGCGATAATCGATTGGCAAATCGATTAGACATGTTTTATAACTTTAATAAATCGATTGGTAAATTGATTTAGTAGTTGTTTTTCTGAAACTATATAAATTGTTTTTCAATCTTTTTCTCTTAGAACCTTGATCATAACTTTCATATTTCTTAGAACTCAAGATAACTTCAATAACAGATCACAATACACTTTGTTAACAATCTGATATTGCTTTTTCAGATCAAGATCAAAAGATTATCCATGATCCTTGAGAGAGCTGGAAAAGTGTTCTTGAGAGAAAAGACAAAGTTCTCATGAACAATCCTTGAATATCCAGATTCGTGAGAAGACACTGATCAAGATTGAAGACTTCTTTTGTACTTCTTTTAATCTGTCTGTAACAATACTTTGAAACGAAACGAACGCTAGAAATCCAGCTAGAAACTGGTGGCTACTTTCTTGGGTGAGAGGTCTCAACAAGAAAGAGTCGTACTTTGATTTTGTGTTAGACTGCTGAGTGTCTACAAGGATCAAAGGGTTGATAGAAAGCCAGCTGGAAACTGGTGGCTACTTTCTTGGGTGAGAGAGCTCAACAAGAAAGAGTCGTACTGTGATTCTGTGTTAGACTGCTGAGTGTCTACAAGGATCAGAGGGTGATCAATAGGAAAGAGGTCATTAAGATAGATAGGTTTCGGGGATGAAACTGGACAATCTGTAATTGATTCTTTCTATTGGAGAAGAAAATCTGAAATCCGATTGGATTGTCAGGACTGGATGTAGGTTGTCTCGTTGACAACTGAACCAGTATAAATTCTTGGTGCAATCTTCTCTAACCCTTAACTCCTTTAATTTTCTATCTTGCAATATTTGTATGTGTGATTAATATTAGATGCATGTTAAACATATTCTGTGTTAGGTAATATTGTTTAAACTGATAATTTGACTTGCATGCATCTTGGTTAATCTCTTATCCATCTACTTGCAATTGCTAATCTTGTATGTCGCAATTTAATTCTGCTGTGCGTATAATTCTGATTTAATTTCTTAAAGAACTAATACATTCCGATTATTTTGAGGTCATACCTACCAACAATTGGCCTCAGAGCTTAACTTTTCGAGAGGTAACACTCATAAAAGGAATATGGCCTCAAACGATTTTCTGGGAGAAGGCGCATCATTAGCAAGACCTCCAGCATTCAATGGAACAGCTTATATGTACTGGAAGCACAGGATGCTGATATTCCTGGAAGCCAGTGGCGTAGACATCCTTGACGCTGTTGAAAATGGTCCTTATATTCCCAAGATTGCAGGAACAAATGACTCAATGATTCTCAAGCCTAGAGCCGACTGGTCTGACGACGACAAAAAGAAGGTAGGTTATAATGCTAAGGCTAAGAACATTATAACATCTGCTTTGTGTGCAGAAGAATTCTTTAGGGTATCAAACTGCAAGTCAGCAAAAGAAATGTGGGACATTCTTCAAGAAACACATGAAGGAACCACATATGTGAAAAGAGCTCGCGTAAATACACTTATGCACGAATACGAATTATTCAGCATGAAAAAGGACGAATCCATCAGCGATCTGCAAACCAGATTCACACACATTGTGAACAATCTTCACGCATTGGGAAAGCAAGTGGACAACGAACAGCAGATTGGAAAAATTATGAGGTGTCTAATCAGAGAATGGCAGCCCAAAATAACAGCCATAGCTGAATCCAAAGATCTTGCAAAGATGACAACTGCAACATTGTTTGGAAAACTAAGGGAACATGAAATGGAACTGCATCGGCTGGACGAATCAGAAATGGAAGCCGGAAAAAGAAAGGATTATCTTTGAAGGTTCAAGCCCATCAATCGAAAACTGAATCAAATAGCTGCTCAGATGAATCCAGTAGTGAAACTGAAGAGACTGAAATCGGGTCACTTGTCAAGAAATTTAAGAAGTTTCTGAAGAAGAAAGACAACAAATTCAGAAAGCCATCTAGCTCCAAGACTAGTGACAACAAGACAATTACATGCTATGAATGTGGTAAAACTGGTCATATCAAGTCTGACTGTCATAAGATGAAATACAAAAATAGGACTACAAATACTAAAGACAAGGAGCCAGCTCACAAAGCCAGAAGAGCATATATTGCATGGAGTGACAACGATGAATCCTCTGCCTCTTCGGATGAAGAAGAAGTCAATTTGTGTCTCATGACAAATACCGATTCAGAATCAGAAAATGAGGTTAGTTCACAATCTAATCCAACATATGATGAGCTACAAGAAGCTTTCAATGAACTGCATGATGATTATGTGAACTCCATAAAACAGTTGTTGAACACAAAGAAAATGCTTGAACAAATGAATATTGAACATAAAGAAATTGAAAATTTATGTGAACAACTGAAAAAGGATTCACATGAAAAATCTGCAAGGTGCATTGAACTTGAGAATACTGTTGCATCATTAAAATCTGATTTATTGAAATTTGCTAATAGTAAAGATAAACTGAATGTCATACTTAGCAATCAAAGACATGTTCATGAAAAATCTGGTTTAGGATATACTCCAAATATGCATGTTAAAAGAAATAAATATAGATATGGTGTTGGTTATATGCAAACCAGAAATGTCAAACATGGTCAAAAATCTGCTATTGCTAAAAGTATGTATGACATCTTTACTAAACCAAACAAACATTCATCCTTTGATGGCAAATGTCATTTCTGTTGCAGAAAGGGACATTTTGTATCAAATTGCACATTTAAAAAATTAGCCAATAGAGGATGGAAGCAAGTTTGGATAGCAAAGAAATCTGTGTTTGAAACTGACCCCCCAGGACCCACTTTGAATTGGGTACCTAGCTGCAAAACTTAATTATTTTTTGCAGGTGTGTTTGACATCCACCAAGCAAGATTGGTATTTGAAAGTGGATGCTCAAGACACGTGAAAGGAGACAAGTCTGAGAGTCTTGTCTTTAACATTAAATGAAGTTAAATGAAGAAAGATTGGTCAACCAAGTTGTATTGATGACACAGGAAAAGAGTCAATGGCATTTAATCAGAATGTTTTTTTTGTTTAAATCGATTGGGTAATCGATTTCAAGTTTGTTTTTTTTTTTTTAAAGAATCGATTTGGGAATCGATTGTTTTAGCCCAGGATTCAAAGTTCAGAGATGTTTATTGAAGTGTGCCCGAGCGTCGATTGGGAAATCGACTAGTTCAGTATTCAACGTTTAGACAATCGATTTGGGAATCGATTAAGTAATTCTGGACATCGATTTGGACATCGATTTGAAATATTACCGTTGTGACTTTTTTTCACTAGCCGTTGAAGGTAATTATTACCAAATCGATTGAGGATTTCCAGAAACGGTAACATAGTCGATTGGGCAATCGATTTACTTGTTCAAAGGTTTAAATAGGAACAGTTCTAAATCGATTTCTTCACTGATTATCTCCAGATTTCTCTTTTTTCTCTGCTTCATTTCTTGCTCTGTCTCTGCAATTGATATCTACATTCAATCTACACTCTATCTTCACTCATTTCTTCAATCTACTAACATGGCTCGAGTGAAACAGACCCAAGCCCATACCCCTTCACCTTCATCGTCTTCAGCAAGTGGAACTCCTTCACCTCCACCTACTGTGTCTAAAAGGATTTCAATTCCTACTCATAAGATCCTTGCCAAGGACAAGGGCAAGCAACCTGCACTTAATCAGGAGGTATCTAAGAAAAGGAAGGAACCACCATCAGAGAAGCTTTTGGCTGATGCTATGAAAGAGATTTCTCAGAAGAAAAAGAAGCCTGTTACATCACCCCCACCTAAGAAGCCTGCACCTAAGGATAAGGATGCAGAAGTCACCATTCCAGCAGAATTTCTAAAAAGGAAAATTCATGAGGGCAGAACTCTGGATTTTGCCTACTTTGATACAGAAGGTTTCACATTCCAAGATCATTTGAGATTTCATGGTCTTGAAGGTTTTCTTTCATCTACTTTGGACAGTTATCCAAAACTGATAAGGGAATTTTACGCAAACTTCAAGCTTACTGATAAGGGATTCAAGACTCAGATTAAAGGTAAAAAGTTATCAATGTCCTTTGAAGATTTTGCTGAATTGACAGGATTGCCATTTCACGGAACATCTTTAGACGGCAGTTCTGATGCGGATGCAGCTGACGAAGGATGGGAAGCATCGCTGGACAGGCACACGGCAGTGAAAGATATTATGGTTGATGGTTTTGTTGAAACCATCTCATTGCCAATTTGTCAGATGAAAGTACAGCAACGGATGCTTATGTATACAATAACAAGGATACTTGTACCTCGATCAAGAAATCACGCGGTGGTTCAGAAGCTAGATATTCTACTGTTATGGGGATTATCCAAAGAGCTAAAGATGAGTTGGACATGGATTGTGCTAAGGCACATGCTAGAAGCTTTGCAGAGTAAAATTATGTTGCCATATCCACAGCTGATCACAAAGATACTTAAACACTTCAAGGTGTCATTTGTGAATGAAGAATCTGCAAAGACAACCCTCATCTTCGGCGAAGCAATTGTGAATCAGATGAAATTGAAGAAAGTAAATGGCATTTGGATTAGGCCAATGCCAAATGTTGAGCAAACTCCTCCACAAGCCTCTGAATCAGCAGCTGAGCCTCCTGCATATGTTGCAAAATTGATGGAATTTATGGCAGCTCAGATGGCACACAATGCCAAACTGCTAGAGTCCAATGCAAGGATGGAAGCTACTTTAACATCTATCCAAACATCCCTGAAGTCAGTTGTTCAGGATGTTGCTGCAATTCAAGTGCACCTAGGCCTCAAGCTATCATTCGAAGACATATCAGATATTGGTCGACAAGCAACTGAAGAACCACAACCAGATCCCCTAGATCGGTCTGCGACTCACGGTGAGGAGACACCAGCTGAGGGTAATACAGCGGTCTCTACCTCTCCCCTAGATGATAGTGAGGACCAGCCCACTTTAGGAGATTAGGTGTTTAAGTTCTTTATTTGTGATGTCTTGTTTTGTTTGTTTTGCTGCTTTGCTGTTTTATGTTTTCTTAATGATATATATATATAAGCAAGTTTATTCATTGTTATCAAATTAATATTGTCATACTGCTCTGTTGCATATCTGTTTGTTTGATCTGATACACTGCACATGTTGTTTAATCTGAATTCAGTTATCTTAATCAACTGTTATGCTCAGTAATTGCTCTGATATATTGCTTTGATTGACATTGATCTGACATACAATGTTATATGATTTCAACCCCAATGCTTATGTTGTTTAACATAGGGGGAGGAATTCTTTTTCTGCCTTAACTGACAAAGGGGGAGAAAAATTATAACTTGATAATATGCTTGTTGTTACATTGTTTTATGCTTGTTGTTACATTGTTTTTACAATCTGATGTTTTTGCTCTGATACTTAATAATACTTATAATACTGTGATATTAAATGTTGTTTGTGTTTTGAAATGCTCAAGTTACAATTGTATGATTGTCATTTATGCCAAAAAGGGGGAGATTGTTGGACTTTAGTCCTTTGAATCCTAATTTTGACATAATTAACAAACATACAATGTTCATACATCATATGATAAATCTAACATTTCAATTGAGCAAGATTTCAGGAACAACAATCCAATCCTACACACTTGGAACATATTGCTTGGAACACAAGAAATCAACAAAAGTTGATTATTCACTGAGTAAATCGATTGGGAAATCGATTTCATAACAAGGGTGTAAGGATAAGTATATGTTTGTGATTGTATAATCGATTGGGCAATCGACTGACTAAATTAGAATTGAAGATTGAACTAAACGCCAGGTAAGAACTTTTCAGACAAATGCACACAAATCGATTGGCACATCGACTAACATCAAAATAGCTGAGTCACTGACTTAAACACAATCGATTGGGAAATCGATTGAAACAAACTTTTTGAAAACACAATTGATTGGGGAATCGATTGAAACAAATGTTTTAATATCACAGTGAACTCCCAGTTTGTGGCCAAATCGATTATGCGTATTTGTAAATCGATTTATTCTGAAAAGTGCTTTTAAAGAATCGATTGGTAAATCGATTAGCTTATATAGTTTCAAGATTAAAGAAAAACAAGACTCGCGATAATCGATTGGCAAATCGATTAGACATGTTTTATAACTTTAATAAATCGATTGGTAAATCGATTTAGTAGTTTTTTCTGAAACTATATAAACTGTCTTTCAATCTTTTTCTCTAAGAACCTTGATCATAACTTTCATATTTCTGAGAACTCAAGATAACTTCAATAACAGATCACAATACACTTTGCTAACAATTTGATATTGCTTTTTCAGATCAAGATCAAAAGATTATCCATGATCATTGAGAGAGCTGAAAAAGTATTCTTGAGAAGAAAAGACAAAGTTCTCATGAACAATCCTTGAATATCCAGATTCGTGAGAAGACACTTTGATCAAGATTGAAGACTTCTTTTGTACTTCTTTTAATCTTTCTGTAACAATACTTTGAAACGAAACGAAAGCTAGAAATCCAGCTAGAAACTGGTGGCTACTTTCTTGGGTGAGAGGTCCCAACAAGAAAGAGTCGTACTTTGATTTTGTGTTAGACTGCCGAATGTCTACAAGGATCAAAGGGTTGATAGAAAGCCAGCTAGAAACTAGTGGCTACTTTCTTGGGTGAGAGAGCTCAACAAGAAAGAGTCGCACTGTGATTCTGTGTTAGATTGTCGAGTATCTACAAGGATCAGAGGGTGATCAATAGGAAAGAGATCATTAAGATAGATAGGTTTCGGGGATGAAACTGGACAATCTGTATTTGATTCTTTCTATTGGAGAAGAAAATCTGAAATCCGATTGGATTGATAGGACTGGATGTAGGTTGTCTCGTTGACAACTGAACCAGAATAAATTCTTGGTGCAATCTTCTCTAACCCTTAACTCCTTTAATTTTCTATCT
>PGTU02000997.1:0-62454 GCA_002896215.2 Cicer echinospermum
AAAATTTCCCTCCTCGGCTAGCTCTCTTATTCTTCATATCCTCAACTTCCTACATTTTTCACAGGGCTTGGAAATGTTGGATCCCCAAGGGTAAGGACGGAGTCTGAATCTCATACTTCAGCCGTCTTGGAAGCGATGGCCATGAAATGGTTCATCCAATTTCTTCACGGAAGAACCTGAAGTGCCTCGATAAGTGATTCAAATAGAGCAACTCGCCCACAGTCATGCTCCCTGTGAAGTTTCAAAAAGTCGTACACCCGTTATCCTGGTACTCATCGAAGTATTGTCTAAAACTTCCTTTGTGAACGATTCCCAGTCACCTCCTCGTGGGCTTCTTGCCAATCAATAACCTTGCACTCCTCCACCATACTCAGCATCCCCAACCATATTAAGTGGCATAGCTGACCTTCACTCCCGCCCTGACAATCTTATCATTTTCAAAGATCTCTCCACTTCTTGGATCCATTGATCCGCCTTCTCTGAATTCTCATCCCCCTTAAACTTAGGAGGATTGTAGCGACGGAAGTCTTCTAACGCCTCTTGACTCTGCAACACGGATCTCTCTTCCCCTCTGTAAGTCACGAGTCTTGGCAGCAGTCTGTGCCAGCACAGAATAGCCATGTTCATAAAGCCTCCCGCCATTTCGAATCATTCCCTAATTAAGCGTTGGCTTCTTCGGAGCGTCATTTCCTTCTTTGCGGCAGATGGTTTGTCCTAATATAAACCATCATCAAGGTAGTAGTCTTAACACTAATTCAAGATAATTCCAAACTAACTTCCGACCAACAACAACACATATTATTATATTGGACTTGACAACTCAAGCCACTAAACTGACGCATGATCAGATAACGACTCTTCACCTATAGGTTTGAACCTACAATCTATAACCAAGTTCCACACAGCCCCAAAGAAAACCAGAACCAAAGCTCTAATACCACAATGTAAACCCCCATTTTTCAAAGCAGAGAGTGTATTTTTTTTTAAAAGAAATTAAAAACTGAAACGGGAATAAAACAAGAAATGCTTTGGATAAAATATCTGAGGTCATTATAATTTACAAGCAGCGGAAAAAGTTTTCTCCAAATATTAAATCCAAAGCATTTACACAACACAATGGTACATGGGACCCATTCAAATAAGATGTCAAACTGACAATATTAGTATAAGTACAGTTTTCCAAATCAAAATACTTCCAACCCAAAAAGTAGGAGTCTAGTCCTATACATCAACTAATCTGATATCCTAACAAAACTAATACACCTGAGTGATCTCCAGGCGCCCGTGAGATCTCCTAACGTAGCTGCAGTCAAGCGTTCCCATCTCATTCCGTCCGTAGGGTACGAACGTAGGATCGTCCTGACTCTCATCTGATGGGCAAGCCCAGATTTCACAATATTGTAAAGGGTCACCAAACGAATTAACAACCACACATAACATTTAAGTTTTAATGCACAAATAACCTTTCAACTAAGCATGCACCTTCAAAGGATTTCCATATGCTAAAAGTTATATAATGCTTGCCAATTAACAATGAACTCAAAATGAAGTTCTCAAACCATTCAAGTAATACATAACTGACCAAGCATTGATAAATCAATTGAGCAATCGATTATCTAACTCAAAATAGTACTTTTGCTGAGCCAATCGATTGCCAAATCGATTTGGTCAGTTCTGCTGAGTTTCTGCATGACCAAATCGATTTTAAGTCGATTTTGTCAGTTTTGATGAGCCCCTGGGTTGCCAAATCGATTTCCAAATCGATTTTGGCAGTTTTGCTGAGTTCCTGCCTCTCTGCCAATCGATTTCCAAATCGATTTCTTAAAAGATTTTTGAAGACATATTTATACAATCGATTGGCAAATCGATTAGGTTAAAATAGTGAACTTCGTGCAACTCATCCAATCGATTGGGAAATTGATTTCCCTGCTTTATTCTTCCAAAATACTTAACTAATTCAATCCACACTTCACACATAACTCCAAAACTTAACACTTAGCAAAGCCCACACAATCACCACGACGATTGGGATTTTCGAAAACAGTTTTTACAATCCATCGCACTCACACACGATATCAATACATAAACACTGAGCAAATTCAACACAATTGACCACAACAATTGCAATTTCAAACCACTCAATCATATACTTGAATCAAACACGACTCGTGTGCAAGCACCCTAATGCAATGCGTATATGCCAAAATGCATGGACTCGGAATTCCAAACCAAAACCCTCCTCGAAGGGCCGTAAATCATAATTGTACCGCTATCGCAGGCCAAGTACCCAATTACCGAGGTGCCACCTATCACGGGTCTGCACGATTTACTAAAAAGCGTAAACCATAAACGTACTGCTATCACAGGCCCGTATCGTTTACCGAGGTGCCACCTATCACGGGTCTGCACATTTACTAAAACAAACGTAAATTGTAAATGTACGCTATCACAGGCCAAATACATTTACCAAGGTGCCACTATCACGGGTCTGCACAATTTAAAAAAAAGAAAAACATAAACGTACTGCATCACGGGCTCGTATCGTTTATCGAGGTGCCACCTATCACGGGTCTGCAACGGTTTTCAAAAAACGTAATCATAAATGTACCGCCTATCACAGGCCAAAGTACTATTTATCAAGGTGCCACCTATCACGTGTCTGCACGATTTACAAAAAGCATGAAAATGCATGAGCATATACTGACTCCATCCAACAACAATCGTTAAGCAAATGCGATATTAAAAGATTCCCCATTTTTAATACTCACTTAACTTAAACGATTTTCACAACAAATATTAAGCAAACAGAAATATTAAGAGATTCCCCATTCTTAATACTTTTTTGACTTAAACGATTTTCAAAAACAAACTTTAAGTAAACAGAAATATTAAGAGATTCCCCATTCTTAATACTCTTTTAACTTAAACGATTACCGAAACGAATATTAAGTAAACAAGATATTAAGAGATTCCCCATTCTTAATACTCATTTAACTTTAACGATTTCCAAAACAACACATTAAGTAAACAAGACATTAAGAGATTCCCCATTCTTAATGCCCAGTTAACTTAAACGATTTTTCAAAACAACATTAAGTAACCCAGACATTAAGAGATTCTCCATTCTCAATATCCAGTTAACTTAAACGATTTTCACAAACACACATTAAGTAATCCGAGATATTAAAAGATTCCCCCATTTTTAATACTCGTTTAACTCTAATGGTTTTCAAATTTCACAACAAAACCAACTCAAAACATTTTATCAAATTCAATTCACAATCCACACCAAAACACATCAAATTTCATCGGTATTAAACTTAGAACCCGTCAAATACGACGAACACAAATCAACACAACATAGCACTCAAACACATCAAATTTCATTTACCCATAATCATACACAAATGAGTTAAGTTCATTTTCCACGAAACTCCATCAAATATAACCAAAACCTAACTCTAAGATTTTACCCATAAAGTCTTAGATCCATTTTCCCCCAAATCAATACTCAAACCCAACAAGATCCTTTCCCACAATCACAGATAAGTCCTAAATGCAAACTAAAAGTTTGGAAGGAGCCCTTACCTTAACGTTAGCTTTAACGTGCGTTTTCCGATACCGCGAGTAAATTCGGTAAAAATCTCCTTTCGCAACGTCGCCTCCAAGTTGGTCCCCTAGCACCGTAGCATGGTAGTGAGCAACTTTCCCTTCTAACTCTTCGCGAAAACGAAGCTTAGATCTAGATGAAACGGAGGGGTTTGTGTTTTGAATCTCTAATACCGTTTTTCTTCGTTTTCGAATCAAAGAGGAAGAGTGAAGTTAAGAAATCCTTATCCTAACACTCACCAAGCTTTGGGTTTCTAAACTTGAAGAAAGAAAGCAAAGAAGGACGAAAATGGAGGAGAAGAAGGAAATTGGTGCGCGTGAGTGACAGAGGAAGAAGATGGAAAAAATCAGATTTTCCTTCCTTTCTTTTTCTTTTCCTTTGTTTTTCCTTTCTTCCTTTTTCCTTCTTTCCTTTTTATATCCTTTTCTTTTCCTTTTCCTTCCTTCTATTTTCCTTTCTTTTTCCCTCCACCAAACATAAATATATATTAAATATAACTTAACAAATATCTCAAAATATCTAGATATTTGTTAAATTACCATTTTACCCGTAACGCATTAAATTCTCCGTAAAGGATTCACCGCAGTTAATTTAATTTATTCATCGACGAGTAATTCCAAACGGCATCAAATAACTTTTTGATCATATAAACTTCAAAATATTATTAACTTTTGGCTAAAAAGCCTCCGAGTCAAAATCCAAACACACAAAAGTGTACTTTAAAATTATGGGTCTTACATTACTACCCCCCTAAAATTAGTTTCGTCCTCGAAACTATGCATCGATAAATAACTCTAGGTGTTGTTCTCTCATCTTGCTCTCTAATTCCCAAGTCGCATCTCCAGTAATTGGGTTCCAGATCACCTTGACCAATGAAACATCCTTAGTCCTCAATCTCTTGATCTTCCGGTCATCAATTCTCACAGGTGGTACTTCGAACGACAGGTTATCCTTTAGCTGGATTGTGTCTGGTTCGATCACATGAGATGGATCTGCGAGATATTTCCTCAATTGTGACACATGAAACACGTCATGGATATTGGACAGTATCAGAGGCAATGCAATCCGATAAGCAACAGGCCCAATTCGTGCAGAAATCTGGTATGGTCCAATGAATTTCGGAGTCAAGTTCTTCGATTTCAAGGCTCTACCTACTCCAGTAGTAGGGGTGACTCTCAGAAATACATGGTCACCCTGTTCGAATTCTAAAAGTCTGCGACGCTTGTCCGCGTAACTCTTCTGACGATCTTGTGAAGTCTTCATTTTCTCCTTGATCTTCTTCTGACAATCATATTTTCACAGTCCTTATACCAATACAAGGGCGTTTGACACTTGCGCCCATATAAAGCCTCATATGGTGCCATTTCAATACTTGCGTGGAAACTATTGTTGTAAGTGAACTCAATCAACGGAAGTACATCATCCCAGCTTCCCCTATCATCTAATACACATGCTCTCAACAGATTTTCCAAGGACTGATTCGTCCTTTCAGTCTGTCCGTCCGTTTGTGGATGGTAAGCTGAACTCAATCGTAGCTTCGTGCAATGCTCCCCAAAAATGTGATGTGAACTTCGGATCACGGTCTGATACAATACTCGATGGTACCCCCGTGTAACCTCACAATTTCAAGCAGATGTAGATCTTTGTTAGCTGATCTACCTTATAGGTGGTCCACTATCACCCATATAGAATCATTCTTTCTCCTTGTCTTTGGAAATCCGGTTATAAATCCATGGAAATGTTGTCCCACTTCCATTCAGGTATATCCTAAGGTTGCAACATCCCCCGGCAGGTCGCTGATGTTCCACCTTCGCTTTCTGACAAGTTAGACAAGTGGATACATATTCCGCCACATGTTTCTTCATTCCTGGCCACCAATAATTCTACTACTCAAATCCAGATACATCTTTTGTTGCTCCAGGATGAATACTCAGCTTACTCTTATGAGCCTCTTCTAAAATCGTTTTCCGCATATCTGTAATTTCTGGTACACAAATCCTACCATTACATCACAAAATATTATCTGCCCCCAACCTTTGAACTCAGTCGTCTTCCCTTGTACTATTAGATTCCTCTTCTCTTGAATTAAGACGTCATCTTGAGAAATTTGCAATGTCTTCAAGTAGTCCACTCGAGATTTTAATCATTCCCGAATTTCAAATTCCCGGTGCAAACTCTACGTTCAAGTGTAGGTCTCTAAAAGCTTCCCATAACTCTTGTTGTCTAGCCATAATTATTGAAGACACCGATACACTCCTTCTGCTCATCGCATCCGCCACTACATTGGCCTTCCCAGGGTGGTACTGCAGTGTGAAATCAAAATCCTTGAGAGTCTCCATCCATCGTCTCTAGCGCATGTTCAACTCCTTCTAATCAAACAAATATTTCAAGCTTTTATGGTCACTGAACACGGTGAACGTGCACCCATATAAATAGTGCCTCCTGATCTTCAATGCAAAAACAACCGCGACAAGCTCCAAATCATGAGTAGGATAGTTTCTCTCATGAATCTTCAATTGTCTTGAGGCATAAGCCACAACTTTCTTGTTTTGCATCAGAACACATCCAACCCTTGGTGAGATGCATCACAATAAACTTCATAGGGTTCTTCTGATTGCGGTAATACCAATACAGGTGAGGGCGTCAACTTTCTCTTTAGTAACTGGAAATTTTCTTCACACTTCTCCGTCCATGCGAACGGTTGATCTTTTTCTGGTAAGTTGTGTCAGTGGAGCCACAATTTTTAGCAAAACCTTCGATAAACCTCCTGTAGTACCCTGCCAGTCCTACAAAACTCCGTATGTTAGTGACAGTCTGAGGCTGTTTTCCAAGCAAGAACCGCCTCAATCTTAGCCGGATCTACAGCGATTCCTTCCTTGGTTATCACATGTCCCCAAGAAATTCACTTTCTCTAGCCAAAATTCACACTTCGACAGATTGGCATACAGTCGCTTCTCGCGTAAGATCTCAAGAACTTGGCATAAATGTTCTCCATGCTCTTCTTCAGTTCTTGAATAAATCAGTATATCATCAATAACACCACAACAAATTTATCCAGGACTGAATTAAAGATTCTGTTCATGTAGTCCATGAAAATTGTTGGTGCATTGGTAACCCAAATGGCATAACCAGATATTCATAATGTCCATAGCGGGTTCTGAAAGCCGTTTTCTGAATGTCTCCTTCCCTTACTCGAATCTGATGGTAACCCGACTTCAAGTCAATCTTCAAAATGTCGCGGCCCCTCTCAATTGATCCATCAAATCATCGATTCGTGGCAAAGGATAACGATTCTTAATAGTTGCTTTATTAAGCTGTCGGTAATCCACACATAAGCGCGAGCTTCCGTCCTTCTTCTTAACTAGCAAAACTGGAGCTCCCCATGGTGATACACTTGGTCTGATGGCCTAGAATAAGCCTAAGGAGGATGAAAATGGCCTAAATGTTGATCCAATGATACAAATGAACTTATTAGATGCACAAGATTGGTTAGAAACCCTAAATGGACTGGAATAATTGGAATAAGCCTAGGGAGGACGAATATGACCTAAATGTTAATCCAATGTCTTAAATGAACTTATTGGATGTACAAGATTGGTTAAAAACCCTAAATGGACAAGAATAAGCTTAGGGGTGACGAATATGACACAAATGTTAATCCAATGACACAAACACACATATTTGTTGCACAAGATTGGTTAAAAACTCGAATTTGACTATAATAATCCAAGGATGGATGAAAATGACCTAAATGTTAATCCAATGACACAAAAAAACTTATTGGATACACAACATTCGTTTAAAACCCTAAATATACTAGAGTAAGCTTAGGGAGGATGAAAATGACCTAAATGTTAATCCAACGACAAGAATAAGCTTAGGGAAAACGAATATGCCCTAAATGTTAATCTAATGACTCAAATGAACTTATAGGATGCACAAGATATGTTAATAAACCTAAATGGACAAGAATAAGCTTAGGGAAGACGAAAATGACGTAAATATAAATCCAATGACACAAACACGCCTATTTGTTGCACAAGATTCCTAGGGACGACGAAAATGACCTAACTGTTAATCCAATGATACAAATGAACTTATTGGATGCACAAGATTGGAAAGAAACCTTAAATGGATTCACAAGATTGGTTAAAAACCCTAATTCGACTAGAATAAGAGTAGGGAGGATGAAAATGACCTAAATATTAATCCAATGGCAAAAACACACCTATTGGATGCACAAGATAGGTTAAAAACCTAATCAGACTAGAATAAGCCTAGCGACGACGAAAATGACCTAAATGTTAATCTAATGACACAAACACACCAATTGGATGCCCAAGATTGGTTAAAAACATTAATTGTACTAGAATAAGCCTCTAGAGGATGAAAAAAACCTAAATGTTATCCAATGAAACAAACACACATATTGGATCCACAAGATTGGTCAAAATCATAATTGGACTAGAATAAGCCTAGGGAGGAAGAAAATGACCTAAATGTTAATCCAATGACAATAAATGTTTATCCAATGACACAAACACACGTATTGGATCCAGAAGATTGGTTAAAAATCATAATTGAACTAGAATAAGCCTATGGAGGATGAAAATGACTTAAATGTTAATCCAATGACGAAAACACGCCTATTGGATGCACCAGATTAGTTACAAACTCTTATTGGAGTAGAATAAGCCTAGGGAGGACGAAAATGAGATGAATATTAATCCAATGACACAAACACAAGATGCGAAAGATTGGTTAAAAACCCTAATGGCTCAAGAATAACCCTAGGGAGGACTAAAATGACCTAATTGTATGCAAAGATTGGTTAAAAATCCTAATGGCTCTAGAGTAACCCAAATGAATGCAAAGGATTGGTTACAAATCCTAATTGGACTAGAATAAGCATAGGGAGGTCGAAATCGACCTAAAGGTTAATCCAAAGACCCAAATGAACTTATTGGATGCACAACATCGGTTAAAAACCCTAATTGGACTAGAATAAGCTTAGGTAGGACAAAAATGACCTAAAAGTTTATCCAATGACACAAACACGCGTATTGGATGCACGAGATTGGTTAAAAACCCTGATTGGACTTGAAGAAGGCTAACGAGTAAGAAAACGACCTAAATGTTAATCCAATGATAAAAATGAACGTATTGGATGCACAAGATTGGACATAAACCCTAAATGGATTAGAATAAGCCTAGGGAAGACGAAAATAACCCAAATGTTAATCCAATGACACAAATACACTTGTTGGTTGCCCAAGATTGGTTAAAAACCCTTATAGGACAAAATAAGCCTAGCGAGGACGAAAATGAACTGGATGTGAATCCAATGAAACAAATAGTGAATGGACAAGATTTGTTAAAAACCCTAATTGGACTAGAACAAGCCTAGGGAGGACGAAAATGACCTAAATGTTAATCCAATGACACAAATACACCAATTGGTTAATTGGACTAGAATAAGCCTACTGCGGACGAAAATGAATTAAATGTTTATCCAATGACACAAACACACGTAGTGAATGCACAAGATATGTTAAAAACCCTAATAGGACTGGAATAAGCCTAAGGATGACTAAAATGACCAAAGCGTTATTCCGATGATACAAATGAACTTATTCGATGCACAAGATTGTTTAAAACCCCTAAATAGACTTGAATAAGCCTAAGTAGGACGAAAAAGACATAAATGTTAATTCAATGACACAAACACATGTATTGGATGCTAAAGATTGGTTATAACCATTAATTAGACAAGAATAAGCCTAGGGAGGACGAATATGACCTAAATGTTAATCCAATGACTCAAATGAACTTATATGATGAACAAGATTGGTTAAAAACCCTAAATGGACAAGAATAAGCTTAGGGAAGATGAAAATGACATAAATGTTAATCCAAAGACACACACACACCTATTTGTTGCACAAGATTGGTTAAAACCCTAAATTGACTAAAAACAACCTCAGAAGGACGAAAATTACCTAAATGTTAATCCCATGACACAGAAGAACTTATTGGATACACAAGATTGGTTTAAAACATAAATATACTAGAATAAGCTTAGGGAAGACGAAAATAACATAAATGTTAATCCAATGACACAAACACACCTAATTGTTGCACAAGATATCTAGGGAGGTCGAAAATGACCTAAATGTTAATCCAATGATACAAATGAACTTATTGGATGCACAAGATTGGAAAGAAACCTTAATGGGATTAGAATAAGGCAAGGGAGGACGAAAACGACCATCATGTTAATCCAACGACACAAATACACCTATTGGTTGCACAAGATTGGTTAAAAAACCCTAATCGGACAAGAAGAAGCCTAAGGAGGACGATAATGACCTAAATGTTAATCCAATGATACAAATGACCTAAATGTTAATCCAATGTTAATCCAATGTTACAAATGAACTTATTGGATACACAAAAATGGTTTAAAACCCTAAATGTACTAGAATAAGCCTAGGGAGGACGAAAATGACCTAAATGTTAATCAAACGACACAAACACACATATATTGGTTGCACAAGATTGGTTTAAAAACCCTAAAGGGACTAGAATAAGCCTAGGTAGGACGAAAATGACCCAAATGTTAATCTAACGACACAAACACGCCTATTGGATGTAAAAAATTGGTTAAAAACCTTAATTGGACTAGAAAAATCCTTGGGATGATGGAAATGACCTAAATGTTAATCCAATGACACAAAAACACACGTATTGGATCCGTAAGATTTGTTAAAAATCATAATTTGACAAGAATAAGCCTAGGGAGGACCAAAATGACCTAAATGTTAATCCAATGACACTTATGAACTTATTGGATGTATAAGATTGGTTAAAAACCATAATGTAAATCCAATGACACAAACACACATACTGAATCTAGAAGATTGGTTCAAAATCATATTTGGGCTAGAATAAGCCTATGGAAGACGAAAGTGACCTTAATGTTAATCCAATGACACAAACACTCCTATTGGATGTACAAGATTGGTTAAAAACCATAATTGGACTAGAATAAGCCTGGAGAGGACGAAAATTACCTAAATGCTAATCCAATGACACAAATGAACTTATTGGATGCACAAGATTGGTTAAAAACCTTAAATGGACTAGAATGATCTTAGGGAGGACGAAAATGACCTAAACGTTAATCCAATGACACAAATAAACTGATTGGATGCACAAGATTGGTTAAAAACCCTTATTCGACTAAAATAAGCCTAGGGAGGATGAAAATGACCAAAATATTAATCCAATGCCACAAAACACCGATTAGATGCACAAGATTGGTTAAAAACCCTAAATGTACTAGAATAATCTTAGGGGGACGAAAATTACCAAAATGTTAATCCAATGACACAATCACACCTATTGGTTGCACAAAATAGGTTAAAAACCCTAATCGGACTAGATTAAGCCTAGGCAGAACAACAATAACATAACTATTAATCTAATGACGCAAACACACCAATTGGATGCACTAGATTGGTTAAAAACCTTAATTGGACTTGAATAAGCTGTGGGATGTGAAAATGATCTAAATGTTAATCCAATGACACAAATCGCAAGTATTGGATCCACAAGATTGGTTAAAAATCATAGTTTGACTAGAATAAGCATAGGGAGGACGAAAATGACCTATATTTTAATCGAATGACACATACACACCCATTGGATGCACAAGATTTGTTAAAAACCCTAATTGTACTACAATAAGCTTAGGGGGGACAAAAATGACCTAAATGTTAATCCAATGACACAAACACACCTATTGGTTGCACAAGATAGGCTAAAAACATAATCGGACTAGAATAAGCCTAGCGAGGACGAAAATGACCTAAATGTTAATCCAATGACACAAATTCACGTATTGGATACTCAAGATTGTTTAAAAACCCAAAATGTACTAGAATAAGTTTATGGAGAACGAAAATGACCTAAATATTAATCCAATGACACAAACACACCAATTGGTTGCACAAGATTGGTTAAAAACCTTAATTGGACTAGAATAAGCTTTGGGAGGACGAAAATGACCAAAATGTTAATCCAATGACACAAAATACACGTATTGGATGTACAAGATTGGTTAAAAACCTTAATTGGACTAGAATAGGCCTAGGGAGGACGAAAATGACCTAAATGTTAATCCAATGAAACTTATGAACTTATTGGATGCATGAGAGTGGTTAATCCAATGACACAAACACACGTTTTGGATCCAGAAGATTGGTTTAAAATAATAATTGGACTAGAATAAGCCTATGGAGGACAGAAATGACCTGAATGTTAATCCAATGCCACAAACACACCTATTGTTTGCACAAGATTGGATAAAAACCCTAATCGAACTAGAATAACCCTAGGGAGGACAAAAATGACATAAATGTTAATCCAATGACACAAATGAACTGATTGTATGCACAAGATTGGTTAACAACCCTAATTCGACTAGAATAAGCCTAGGGTGGATGAAAATGACCTAAATATTAATCCAATGGCACAAAAACACCGATTGGTTGCACAAAATAGGTTAAAAACCCTAATCGGACTAGAATAAGTCTATTGAGGACAAAAATGACCTAAATGTTAATCTAATGACACAAATGAAGTTATTGGATGCACAAGATTGATTAAAAACACTAAATGGACTAGAGTAAGTCTAGAAAGGACAAAAATGGCCTAAATGTTAATCCAATGACACAAACACACGTATTAGATACACAGGATTGGTTAAAAACCCTAATTATACTAAAATAAGCTTTATGAAGACGAAAATAACCTAAATGTTAATCCAATGCCACAAACACACCTATTGGTTGCACATGATTGGTTAAAAATCGTAATTGTACTAGAATAAGCCTAAGAAGGATGAAAATGACTTAAATGTTAATCCAATGACACAAAAGAACATATAGGATGCACAAGATTGGTTAAAAATCTTAATTGGACTAAAATAAGCCTAGAGAGGACGAAAATGACCAAAATCTTAATCCAATGACACAAATGAACTGATTGGATGCACAGGATTTGTTAACAACCCTAATTCGACTAGAATAAGCCTAGGGAGGATGAAAATGACAAAAATAATAATTCAATGGCACAAAAACACCGATTGGATGCACAAGATTGATTTAAAACCCTAAATGTACTAGAATAAGCTTAGGGGGGGGACGAAACTGACCTAAATGTTAATCCAATGACACAAACACACCAATTGGGTGCACAAGATAGGTTAACAATCCTAATTGGACTAGAATAAGCCTAGGGAGGACGAAAATGACGTAAGTTTTAATCTGATGACACAAACACACCAATTGGATGCACAAGATTGGTTAAAAATCTTAATTGGACTACAATAAACCTTGGGAGGACGAAAAAGACCTATATGTTAATCCAACGACACAAATGAACTTATTGGATGCAAAAGATTGGTTAAAAACCCTAATTCGACTAGAATAAGCCAAGGGAGGATGAAAATGACCTAAATATTAATCCACTAGCACAAACACACGGATTGGATGCATAAGATTGGTTTAAAACCCTAAATGTACTAGAATTAGCTTAGGGAGGAGGAAAATGACCTAAAGGTTAATCCAACGACACAAACACACCTATTGGTTGCACAAGATTGGTTAAAAACTCTAATTCAACTAGAATAAGCCTAGGGAGGACGCAATGACCTAAATATTAATCCAATGGCACAAACACACCGGTTGGATGCACATGATTGGTTTAAAACCCTAAATGTACTAGAATAAGCTTAGGGACGACCAAAATAACCCAAATGTTAATCAAACGACATAAACACACCTATTGGTTGCACAAAATTGTTAAAAACCCTAATCGGACTAGAATAAGTCTAGGGAGGACGAAAATGACCTAAATGTTAATCTAATGACACAAACACACCTATTGGATGTACAAGATTGGTTAAAAACCTTAATTGGACTACAATAAGCCGATGGAGGACGAAAATGAACTAAATGTTAATCCAATGACACAAATGAACTTATTGGATGCACAAGATTGGTTAAAAACCCTAATTCGACTAGAATAAGCTAATGGAGGATGAAAATGCCTAAATATTAAACCACTAGCACCAACACACCGATTGGATGCATAAGATTTGTTTAAAACCCTAAATGTACTAGAATAAGCTTACGGAGGACGAAGATGACCTAAATGTTAATCCGACGACACAAACACACCTATTGGTAGCACAAGATTGGTTAAAAATTCTAATTCAACAATAATAAGCCTAGGGAGGATGAAATGACCTAAATGTTAATCAATGTCACAAACACACCTATTGTATGCATAAGATTTGTTAAAAACCTTAATTGGACTAGAATAAGCCAAGGGAGGATGAAAATGCACTAAATGTTAATCCAATGACACAAATGAGCTTATTGGATTCATAACATTGGTTAAAAATCATAAATGTTAATCCAAAGACACAAACAAACGTATTGGATCCACAAGATTTGTTAAAAATCTTCATTGGACTAGAATAAGCCTAGAGAGGACGAAAATGACCTAAATGTTAATCCAATAACACAAATGAACTTATTGGATGCACAAGATTGGTTAAAAACCCTAATTTGACTAGAATAAGCCTCTAGAGGACGAAAAAAACATAAATGTTATCCAATGAAACAAAAACACCAATTGGATGCACAAGATTGTCTAAAAACCTTAATTGGACTAGAATAAGCCTTTGGAGGACAAAAAAGACCAATATGTTAATCCAACGACACAAATGAACTTATTGGATGCACAAGATTGCTTAAAAACCATAATTCAACTAGAATAAGCCTAGGTAGGATGAAAATGACCTAAATATTAATCCAATGGCACAAACACACCGATTGGATGCACAGGATTGGTTTAAAACCCTAAACGTACTAGAACAAGCTTATGGGGGACGAAAATGACCTAAATTTTAATCCAATGACACAAATGAACTGATTGTATGCACAAGATTGGTTAACAACCCTAATTCGACTAGAATAAGCCTAGGGAGGATGAAAATGACTTAAATATTAATCCAATGGCACAAAAACACCGATTGGATGCACAAGATTGGTTTAAAACCCTAAACGTACTAGAACAAGCTTAGGGGGGACGAAAATGACCTAAATGTTAATCCAATGACCCAAACACACCTATTGGTTGCACAAGATAGGCTAAAAACCCTAATTTGACTAGAATAAGCCTAGCGAGGACGAAAATGACCTAAATTTTAATCTAATGACACAAACACACGTATTGGATGTTCAAGATTGGTTAAAAACCTTAATTCGACTAGAATAGTCCTAGGGAGGACGAAAATGAACTAAATGTTAATCCATTGACACAAATTCACGTATTGGATACACAAGATTGTAAGATATATCCCTCTGTAATTTTGATGTAAATCCCAAACATACTATTTATATGCATTATTTGATAAATCTAATAGTTTGAGTTGAGATACATTTCAGGTAACACTACACTTGGACAAAACTTGGATCTCAAGCAATCCAGCAAAGATTGATCACATCATACAAGACTTGAAGATTATATGTAAATATGTCTAGTGTCCATAGTGCTTATTAGTTAGATTCATCATTATGATTTCACACATCTATTAATTGCCAATTAAAAATAAAATCATAAAATAAGCATTTTAATCAATGGATTGGGAAATCAACTGGGCAATCGATTTTCTGAGTTATAGAACCAAGTTTTAACTATGTCAATCGATTAGGAAATCAATTACTTAAAGGATGATATCAAACCTATATTTTATGATCAAAGGCAATCGATTGAACAATCGATTGATATACCTTTCTTGAGGTACAAGATATCAGACCTGTGTTCTATGATCAAATGGAATCGATTGGACAATAGATTGATATAATATCTTGAGGTACAAGATTCCCACTAATCAATTGGTTAATAGATTGTTTGATTCACAGAACAAAACTTTCACTGAGATAATCGATTGGCAAATCGATTACTTAAAAATATTTTATCAGACCTGTGTTCTGTGATTAAACAAAGTCGATTGGATAATCGATTGCATAAATGAATCAGTTTATCATTTATCAGAGACATACTACATATTCGATTGGCACATCGATTGTAACTAAGTGACTGAGTTACAGGGAAAAATCAGTCGATTGGCAAATTGATTTGGTTGAAGTAACTAAGTTACAGGGAGAAATCAGTCGATTGGCAAATCGATTTGGTTGAGTATATGAGTTACAGGGAGACATTAGCCCATTGCCAAATCGATTATGTTAGTAAACATGAATCGATTGAGTAATCGATTATTTGATCTTACACTTTGACAAAACAAATATAAATCGATTACTCAATCGACTCTGAGATGAACTGAGCATCAAAGTTCTGATTTATGCATTAAAAACATCGATTAGCAAATTGATTAGTTCATCTATTTTCAAGAATTTAAAGAAAAACAAGAAACGCAAAATCGATTGGGAAATCGATTAAGCTGATAGTACACATTAATAAATCGATTGGGAAATCGATTTATCTGAGTTTTTCAAAAACTATATAAATTGAAATCAATCACAATTTTCATAACAATAATAGAATACATTGAAAGAACTGAACTTTTCAAAATAATACACCTTCTGAGAAATTGTTATAACTCACACAGCTCTATTGGCAAATATTATGTGTGAGATTTGATAGTGATTGAATAAAGAGTTTTTAGCCTTTTTTAAAGAATTTATCTTTGTAAAAGAAAGTGTGTAGAAATCCAGTATTGTAACTGGTGGTTATCTTTTAGGGTGTTTGATCATCTAAAGGAGACCTCAATTTGATCTCGCTAGAGCTTGGCGAGTAGCTCTTAGGGATAAATTGGTTTTGTAGAAGATTGAAGTTGAGTTGGACGCAAAGGCTGTGAATTGCTGGAATATCTGTAAACAATTCTCAAATCAATAATAGCAAAGGCTGGAATCGGTAGTTGATTCCAGGACTGGACGTAGACTATCAAACGGATAGTCGAACCAGTATAAAAATCAGGGTGCACATTTTTATATCTCTTTACTCCTTATTTCTATAATGCTTGTGATCTTGAGTCTTAATCTTGAATAAACTTTTGTGAATCTTTTACTGTTAAATTGGAATTAATATTAAACAAGTTTGTTTTGATATTAAGTTCATCACTTAGGAAAGAATTAGATAATCTAGTTAAAAAATATTGTATAAAACTTCCTAAGGATAGAGGTCATTAACGCCAACAAAGTTGTTTAGAAACCCTAAATGTACTAGAATACGTTTAGGGAGAACGAAAATGACCTAAATGTTAATCCAACGACACAAACACACCAATTGGTTGCACAAGATTAGTTAAAAACCTTAATTGGACTAGAATAAGCCTTGGGAGGATGAAAATGACCTAAATGTTAATCCAATGACACAAACACACCTATTGGTTGCAGATGATTGGTTTAAAACCATAATTGTACTAGAATAAGTCTAAGAAGGATGAAAGTCACCTAAATATTAATCCAATGACGCAAATGAACTTATTGGATGCATAAGATTGGTTAAAAATCCTAAATTTAATAGAATAAATCTAGGGAGGACGAAAATGACCTAAATGTTAATCAAATGACACAAACACACCTATTGGTTGAAATTATTGGACGCCAAAGATTGGTTAAAAACGTTAATGGGACTAGAACAATCTTAGGGAGGAAGAAAATGTCCTAAAGGTTAATCCAATGACACAAATGAACTGATTGTATGCACAAGATTGGTTAACAACCCTAATTCCACTAGAATAAGCCTAGGGAGGATGAAAATGACCTAAATGTTAATCCAATGACACAAGCTTAGGGGGGGCGAAAATGACTTAAATGTTAATCCAATGACATAAATGAACTGATGGGATGCACAAGATTGGTTAAAAACCCTAATTGGACTAGAATAAGCTCTGGGAGGATGAAAGTCCAAAATGTTTATCCAATGACACAAACACACCTATTGGATGCATAAGATTGGTTAAAAACCCTAAATGGACTAGAATAAGCCTAGGGAGGACGAAAATGACAGAAAAATTAATCCAATGACACAAATGAACTTATTTGATGCACAAAATTGGTTCAAAATCTAAAATGTACTAGAATAAGCCTAGAGAGAATGAAAATGACCTAAATGTTAATCGAATGACAGAAACACACCTATTGGACGCACATGATTGGTTAAAAACATTATTTTGAACTAGAATAAGCCTAGGGAGGACGAAAATGACCTAAATGTTAATCCAATAACACAAATGAACTTATTGGATGCACAAGATTGGTTAGAAACCCCAAATGTACTAGAATAAGTCTAGAAAGGATAAAAAGTCCTAAATGTTAATCCAATGACACAAACACACGTATTGGATATACACGATTGGTTAAGATCCCTAAATGGACTAGAATAAGCCTAGGGAGGCCGAAAATGACCTAAATGTTAATCCAATGACTCCAACACACCTATTGGTGGCACAAGATAGGTTAAAAACCCAAATCGGACAAGAATAAGCCTAGGGAAGACGAAAATGATACAAATGTTAATCCGATGACACAAATGAACTTATTAGATGCACAAGATTTGTTAAAAACCTCATTTGACTAGAATAAGTTTAGGAAGAACGAAAATGACCTAAATGTTTATCCAATGACACAAATAAACTTATTTGACGCACAAGAATGGTTAAAAACCCTAATTGTATTACAATAAGCTTTTGGAGGATGAAAATGACCTAAATGTTTATCTAATGACATAAACCCGAATTGTTAGAGTTAAATGGATATTAAAAATGGGGAATCTTTTAATATCTGCATTTACTTAATGATTGTCGTCTTAATTGTTAGAGTTAAATGGGTATTAAAAATGGGGAATCTTTTAATATCTGCATTTACTTAATGATTGTCGTCCAAATTGTTAGAGTTAAATGGGTATTAAAAATGGGGAATCTTTTTAATATCTGCATTTACTTAACGATTGTTGTGGATAGAGTTAGAGTATGCTCATGCATTCCATAGCACATGGCGACTGGATGGGCCATGGTGATAGTGGTGACCGGATGGTCCACGAGATGATTCCATGCGATTGTTGGTTCATCTTATCCTTGCGGGGATTGTCGCGTCGTGTATGGTCTGTGATAGACTGCACATTTTTGGTAAATCATGCTGACCCGTGATAGGTAGCACCTCGGTAATTTAGTACTTTGGCCCGTGATAGGCATTACAATTATGATTTACGGCCCTTCGAGGAGGGTTTTGGTTTGGAATTCCGAGTCCATGCATTTTGGTATATACGCATTGCATTAGGGTGCTTGGCATGCGATTCGTGTTTGATTTAAGATTATGATTGAGTCTTTGAACTCAAGTTGTCATGGTGATTGTGTTATAATTGCCAAGTGTGGACGTTTTGGAATTGTGTGTAAGTGTGATTGATTGCAAAACCATTTCGAAACTTATGTTGTCGTGGTGATTGTGTTATAATTGCCAAGTGTCGATGTTTTGGAATTGTGTGTAAGTGTGATTGATTGCAAAACTATTTCGAAACTCAAGATGTCGTGGTGATTGCGCTATAATTGCTAAGTGTGATTGTTTGGATTTGTGTGTAAGTGTTGATTGGTTTTGAAACCCTTTTAAAAGCTGAATTTTGCTGTTTTTCTACTGTTGTCTGATGTGTATTCGAATACAGACGGTTGTATTCGAATACAAACATCCTGTTTTGCAACTGTCTCACTATGTAGCCGAATACAGACTATTGTATTCGAATACACACATGCTGTTTTTGCTGCTGAATGTTGAAAGAGCCTTGTATTCGAATACAGAGATACTGTACTCGAATACAACAGTGCAGTTTTGTTAAAAACTTCATTTTTCAACCTTGTTTATGCATGTTTGGCATATGGAAACCCTTTTAAGGTGCATGATAAGTTGAAAGGTTATTTTGTGCATTTAAAAACTTAAATGTTATGTGTTAATTGTTAATTTCGGTTGGTGAACCTTTACAACTATTGTGGAAATCTGGGCTTTGCCCTCAGATAAGAACCAGGACCATCCTACCGGTTAGTACCCTGTGGATGGGAATGTAGTTGGACACACCTGACTGGAGCTATGTTAGGAGGATCTTGCGGGGCGTGTGAAGATCACTCAGGATGTATAGTTTTTTGTAGAATGATCAGATTAGGTTGACGTATAGGGACTAGATGTCTTTCTTTTGGGATGTGTTTATTTTAATTTGGAAGACTGTACCTATACCAATATTTTCGGCTTGATAGTTTATTATTGACGGGTTCCATGTACCACTCTTTGATGTGTAAATACTTTGGATTGCTATTTCAAAAACTATTCCGCTGCTTGTAAATTATGTTGACTTATTTGTTGTTGTGTTACAACTTAAATATTTATCCAAAAGTATTTTCTTCTTTATTCCTTTGTTTTTATGAATTTGTTTTAAAAAAAAAATACACTCGCGCTGTTAAAATATGGGGTGTTACAATTGTGGTATCAGAGGTTTGGTTTGGATTTCTTTGGGGCTGTGGAGCCTTTGGTTATAGATTGTATGCCAACCTGTAGGTTGGGAGTCGTTATCTGATCATGCGTCGGGGTAATTGGTCTGAGTTGTCAGATCAGGGGTAGTTATTATGTGTCGATATAGCCGGAAGTTAGTTTTGGAATTATTCGAAGTGGTGTTAACACTTCTTCTTGATGTTGGTTTTGGGAAACACTACCTCCAAGAAGGAACGACGTTGCAAGAATGAACATTAGTGGGGATGATCAAATGGTTGAAGCTACGAATAACATGGATGTTTCCGTTGTTGCACAGACAGCTGCAAAGACTCTACGGGATCTGGAGAAGAGGGAAAAAGAGATATGTGCTATTAAGTCAAGAGGATTGAAAGATTTTCGTCGTTACCATCCTCCAAAGTTCAAGAATGATGAGAACTCAGAAAATGTTGATAATTGGATTCAAGAAGTGGGAAAGATCTTCGAAAAGACAAATTGTCAGGCAGGGTTGAAGCGAATCATGACAGCATGGAATTTATGAAATGGTTCCAAGAACACAATAGTTATGTGTTGGTGTTAACTGGAAGATGATGAGTATGGATGGTTTAACATTACACTAATAAAGGATTTCATGTAAAGATCTAAGTGGAGGACTTTTGTTAAGAAAAGTATTAGATGTTTTCCTGGTAGATTTCAGGATGAAACTGGATGAAGTTTGACAACTGTCAAAGAGATGTGAACATCATGGAATTTTTGAGAAGGCGAGGCTTCCATTTGGAATAGCATTTTGTGCTTAGGTGTCAATGAAAGAGACTCGTATTGAAGTTAAGGGAGCGCTGCACATTAGGAGTAAATACTCCTTTGATTAGATAAAATACGCTTTGAGGAATAGTCGATACCTTGAGGGATAAAGTCGAGCATTCGAGTTAGACTAGATTCGAAACTTGGATTATTAAGTATGAATCTCATGACGAGTATAGGAGTGAGACTATATATTTTGTTGATAAGTGACAAATCTCTTCGTGGTTTAGGAGATAGTAAGTATGGATAGTGATATTGGATGAAACTATAGACACGTAAGTGTGAATTTTGAGCGATGTTCAGAAAAACATAATGAGTTAAGCCTTGATGTATTGAACTCTATGTTAACATTAAGTGGAATTTGAAGTATCGAGTACGAGAATACTTCGAGATTGCGGTAATATCAGTTTTGAGAGTCTATTAAAGGATGGAAATTACTAAGAGGATGTTAATATTTTGATAGGTTGGAAGGATTATTCGAGATTTAATTTGGGACCCTAAGATGGTTGATTTTTTTTAGTTGATGATCTAAAATCCACAAGGTTGGATGGAGGACCAAGTAATGCTTAAAACTTTCATAATCGAAGGAGTTGAGGCAGGCAAGTGATAAATAATTCATGTTAAGGATGGAAGTGTTTAGAATCCTATTAAATGTTAGAAAGTGAAAAAGAAGAGATGTAACGAATGATTTATGATTTAGTTGTTGGTCTTGGGAAATAAAGCGTTGAGATTTAAAATGAGTGTTTTAGTGACTAGATGAACAATGAAAGGTATGTGTGTCTTTGAGATATTTTACTGCAAAATTTATGAGGATGAAGTTATGGATAATTATTTCTTAGGAAATGCTTATGGGGAACATTTGAGACATAATTCTTTAGGACGTTCGATTGTTAGGATTCTTTCAGTTTGTATCTCGGTGAAGGTTGAGAAGGAATAAGAATCCAACGAGTGAACCAAATATTGGAAAATATGCCAAGAAATTTGTTGGAGCAGCACATAGAGATGTAGCTTATGATGATTAAAGATTGATGAATGGAATTATCTCACCCATAATTCAGACATTGTTATTATAAGAATATGCCAATGATACAAAGGCACTACTTGAGTGCATGTCATGGGGGTTGTTATTGTGTTCGTCAATTAAAGGAGTTAAATATTTGTTTGGAGGAAATAATTGAGCATGAAAGGGAAAAGTTTGGTTGGAATTAGTAAGGCTTGATTTATTGAAGTCACTATAATGAAGAAAGATGAAGTATGATGACAGATGAGCTAAGCAAATAAAGGACTCTAGATGTTGACCACAGGGACGATTGAATGACTGTAGAGGTGAAAAATGTTTGAGATATATTTTAGATGTAGAATATATCGTAAGAAGTGTGAAAATTAGGAGGAATTAAGATTTTGTTGGAACTGTTGAAGGAATTCTTGATGACCAGGATGATAAGCTTCTTCGAAGGAAGAAAAGTTTAATAGTAAGAGGAAAGACAAAACAAAATCCAGTTAGGTTGGATGAAATTTTGGGATATGGCGCACAATGTTGTGTACCAATTGTGGTTGTCAAAGAAGAGAACAATTTTTGGGAATAGACATACAAGAGTAAGCTAACTAATAATTTCGAAATAATGAAGAGATAATCATCGAGCTCCAAGAAAGGACGCGGTGAAGTTGAGAAGTATCAGAATGAATGTTGGCAGTGGATGTAGGAACATTATTTTCGGGTTTGTCCAAAATTGTGAAGTATGTAGGAAATTGATTAGTGAAGCGTTAATTGGAGGTGTTAGGCATGAGACCAGTGTAGGTCTTAATCAGTGAATGGAATTCAAGTTGGATTTTGTTGGAAACATGACTCTTGAAATGAAGTACTAAACTAAAAAGAAGTTTGTGTGTCCTAAGTAGTATAGTCTTTGGCATGATTTCGAAAATATTTGAGGGAGCTTGGATCACCAAGCAGATGTGGGGATAGAATTATTAAAGTTATAATTAGACCAACATTTTGAGGTGTACACTACGGTTTGACGTAGTAGTACGACTAAAGAAAAATGAAGGATTTGTGGACAATGGAAAAATTTAGGAGTTCTCGGCGGTAGTGATTGTTTTGTGCTCAGTGAATTGGGGTCATACACAGTGTTTCGCTTTGGTACCAAATGGATGTTTCATACCAAGTGAATGTATATAAGGCTATGTGACATAACTATGGGTGATTGTACTTCGTCGATAAGATTAAAGTAATAGGGAAATACAGGAAACTCCGTAGACCTTGAGAAGATTGTTTCACCGCTTGTACATTAGGATAACCTCAAGTGTAAGTCGCAAGGAGCGCTATGATAGTTCGGTTAAGATAGTCTAAGTCACCATCATGGTTGTTGGCTATTTATTGAAAAATTGAGGGACTGATCATCCTTAATCTCTTGTTGATAGTAGACAAAATCATGTTGAATGGAACGGATGAGTCATACCGGCTATGGTAGTGTGTAGAGTTATTAAGCACCATATGAGAACGGGTAGACAACACTTTTTTCGAGTAGGCCGGGTTAAACAAGTTGTGACTTGTATGTTGAATTTGAGTACAAACCTAGTGTGGATTGTTACTCATACTTTAAGTTTCGAGGACGAAAATAATTTTAGGGGGGTAGTAATGTAAGACCCGTAATTTTTTAAATCCCAAATTATACAATTTTTAGGGTTTTTGTGTTGAAGTTCTTAGGCTTTTAGCCTAGTATTTGGTATTTTGTGAGTTAAATGCCAAAAATATACTTTGGAAATTGGATTAAAATTATTTGTCGGAGAATAATTTATTTACGTTACAGAATTTAATACCGGACAATTTTGTTAAAAATATCTCTAGTTGCAGAAAAATTTATCTGTCTATTGAGTTGCGACGAGAGTATATACTTTTATCAAAATAGATAGTGATGTGTGTAATAGTTATTAAATATTTGGGGGTTTAGTTTTAATTATAATATATATATATATATAGATATATTATATTATAAGTAACACATATATATTATCATTATTATTATTATTATTATTATTATTATTATTATATTATTATTATTATTATTATTATTATTATATTATTATATTATTATTATTATTATTATTATTATTATTATTATTATAAGTAATATATTTATATATATGTTGAAAAGGAGATAGAGAAGGAAACAGAGGAACTAAAACACGTTTCCCTCCCTATTCGCGGACCTTTCTTCTTCCTTCTTCCATTTTCTTTTTCCTTCCTTTACTTCAAAGAAAGAAACCCAAGGCTTGGTGGGTGACAAAGCAAGAATTTCTCAGCTTCATTCTTCCTCTTTGATTCGAGAACGAACAAAAACGATGTTATGTGTTTTCAAAACCGTCAAACACAAACCTCCACGTTTCTTCTAGATCTAAGCTTCGTTTTGCGAAAAGGGAAAGTTGCTCACCTCCACGCTACGGTGCTAGTGAACTAACTTAGGAGGCGACGTCGTCAGTGGAGATTTTAAAGGAATTAATTACGGTACCGTAATCGCGTGATAGAGCTATCGTTAAGGTAAGGGCTCCTTCCAAACTTTTAGTTTGCATTTAGGGATTTATTTGTGGTTGTGTGGAAAAGAAGTTTGTTAGGGTTGAAGTGTTGATTTAGGGAAAATGAATTTAATGCTTTTATGGGTAAAATAATAGAGTTGGGTTTTGGTGATATTTATGAGTGTTTCATGGAAAATGAATTTAACTCATTTATGTGTGATTTTGAGGAAATGAAATTTGATGTGTTTGAGTGGTGGGTTGTGATGATTTTGTGGTTGTCGTGTTTGACGTGTTCATAATTAATAATTATAAATTTTGAGATGTGTTTGTGTGGATTTTGTGGAAAATTGAATTGATGTGATTTGGTGTGAATTGTGGATTGAATTTGAGAATATGTATGAGTATGTTCTATGTGGAATTTCAAAATCATTAAAGTTAAATGAGTATTAAAAATGGGGAATCTTTTAATATATCTGTTTACTTAATGTTTGTCGTCAAAATTGTTAGAGTTAAACGAGTATTAAAAATGGGGAATCTTTTAATATCTCTATTTACTTAATGTTTGTAGTGAAAATCGTTAGAGTTAAATGGGTATTAAAAATGGGGAATCTTTTAATATCTGCATTTACTTATTGATTATCGTCCGAATTGTTAGAGTTAAATGGGTATTAAGAATGGGGAATATTTTAACATCTGCATTTATTTAATGATTGTCGTTCGAATTGTTAGAGTTAAATGAGTATAAAAAATGGGGAATCTTTTAATATCTGCATTTACTTAATGATTGTCGTCCGAATTGTTGGAGTTAAATGGGTATTAAAAATGGGGAATCTTTTAATATTTGCATTTACTTAATGATTGTCGTCCGAATTGTTAGAGTTAAATGGTTATTAAAAATGAGGAATCTTTTAATATCTGCATTTACTTAGTGATTGTCGTCCAAATTGTTAGAGTTAAATGGGTATTAAAAATGGGGAATCTTTTAATATTTGTATTTGCCTAATGATTGTCGTCCGAATTATTAAAGTTAAATGAGTATTAAAAATGGGGAATCTTTTAAATATATGCATTTACTTAATGATTGTCGTCCGAGTTATTAGAGTTAAATGGGTATTAAAAATGGGGAATCTTTTAATATGTGCATTTACTTAATGATTGTCGTCCGAATTGTTAGAGTTAAATGGGTATTAAAAATGGGGAATCTTTTAATATCTGCATTTACTTAACGATTTTCGTGGATAGAGTCAGAGTATGCTCATGCATTCCATAGTACATGGCGACCGAATAGGCCATGGTGATAGTGGTGACCGGATTGGCCTCAAGATGATTCCATGCGATTGTTGGTACATCTTATCCTTGCGGGGATTGTCACGTCGTGTATGGTCTACGATAGACTGCATATTTTTGGTAAATCGTGCTGACCCGAGGAGGGTTTTGGTTTGGAATTCCGAGTCCATGCATTTTGGCATATAAACATTGCATTAGTGTGCTTGGCACACGAGTTGTGTTTGATTTAAGATTATGATTGAGTCTTTGAACTCAAGTTGTCATGGTGATTGTGTTATAATTGCCAAGTGTGGACGTTTTTGAATTGTGTGTAAGTGTGATTGATTGCAAAACCATTTCGAAACTTATGTTGTCGTGGTGATTGTGTTATAATTGCCAAGTGTGGATGTTTTGGAATTGTGTGTAAGTGTGATTGATTGCAAAACTATTTTGAAACTCAAGATGTCGTGGTGATTGCGCTATAATTGCTAAGTGTGATTGTTTGGATTTGTGTGTAAGTATTGATTGATTTCGAAACCCTTTTAAAAGTTGAATTTTGCTGTTTTTCTGCTGCTGTCTGATGTGTATTCGAATACAGACTGTTGTATTCGAATACAGACATGTTGTTTTGTTACTGACTTACTGTGTAGTCGAATACAGACTGTTGTATTCGAATACACACATGTTGTTTTTGCTACTGAATGCTGAAAGAGCTTTGTATTCGAATACAGAGATGTTGTACTCGAATACAACAGTGTTGTTTTGTTAAAAACTTCATTTTTCAACCTTGTTTATGCATGTTTGGCATATGGAAACCCTTTTAAGGTGCATGCTAAGTTGAAAGGTTATTTTGTGCATTTAAAAACTTAAATGTTATGTGTTAATTGTTAATTTCGGTTGGTGACCATTTACAACTATTGTGGAAATCTGAGCTTTGCCCTCAGATAAGAACCAGGACCATCCTACCGGTTAGTACCCTATGGATGGGAATGTAGTTGGACACACCTGACTGGAGCTATGTTAGGAGGATCTTGTGGGGCGTGTGAAGATCACTCGGGATGTATAGTTTTATGTAAAATGATCAGATTAGGTGGACGTATAGGGACTAGATGTCTTTCTTTTGGGATGTGTTTATTCTAATTTTGAAGACAGTACCTATACCAATATTGTCAGCTTGACATTTTATTATTGATGGTTCCATGTACCACTCTTTGATGTGTAAATACTTTGGATTCGTATTTCAAAAACTATTCCGCTGCTTGTAAATTATGTTGACTTATTTGTCGTTGTGTTACGACTTAAATATTTATCCAAAAGTATTTTTCTTCTTTATTCCTTTGTTTTTATGAATTTGTTTAAAAAAAAATACACTCGCGCTGTTAAAATTCAACGTGTTACAAAAATGACCTAAATGTTAATCCAATGACACAAATATTCCTACTGGTTGCACAAGATTTGTTAACTACCTTGATTGGACTAGAATATGCCTAGCGAGGACGAAAATCACCTAAATGTTAATTCTATTAAACAAACACACTTATTGAATGCACAAGATTTGTTACAAACCCTATTTGAACTAGAATATGCATGGGGAGGACGAAAATGACCTAAATGTTAATCCAATGAGACAAATGAACTTATTAGATGTACAAGATTGGTTAAAAATCTTAATTGGACTAGAATAAGCCTAGGGAGAATGAAAATGACCTAAATATTAATTCAATTAGACATATACACCTATTGGATGCACAAGATTAGTTAAACACACAAAATGGACAAGAATAAGCCTCGGGAGGATAAAAATAACATAAATGTTAAATCCAATGACACAAATGAACTTATTTGATGCAAAAGATTGGTTAAAAACCCAAAATGTACGAGAATAAGCCTAGGGAGGACGAAAATGACCTAAATGTTAATCTAACGACAGAAATATACCTATTGGATGCAAAATGACTTTAATGTTAGTCCAATAACAAAATACATCTATTGGTTGCACACGATTGATTAAATACCCTAGTTGGACAAGAATAAGCCTAGGGAGGACGAAAATGACATAAATGTTAATCCTATGAAAGAAACAAACGTATTGAACGCACAAGTTTTGTTTAAACCCCTAATTGGACTAGAATAAGTCTAGGGAGGACGAAAATGACCTAAATGTCAATCCAATGACTGAAATGAACTTTTTGGACGCACAAGATTGCTTAAAAATCCTAAATGAACTAGAATAAGCTTTGGGGAACGAAAATGACATAAATGTTAATCCAATGTCACAAAAAACCTATTGGTTGCACAAGATTGGTTGGAAACCCTAATCGGGCTAGAATAAGCCGATGGACGACGAAAATGACCTAAATGTTAATCCAATGATACTAAGACACCTATTGGATGCACAAGATTGGCTTAAAACCCTAATTGGACTAGAATAAGCTTAGGGAGCACGGAAATGACCTAAATGTTTATCCAACGACACAAATGAACTTTTTGGACGCACAAGATTGGTTAAAAACCCTAAATGAACTAGAATAAGTTTAGGGAGAAAGAAAATGACCTAAATGTTAATCCAATGATACAAACACAAGTATTGGTTGCACAAGATTGGTTGGCAACCCTAATCGGACAACAATAAGCTGATGGAGGACGAAAATGACCTAAATGTTAATCCAATGACATTAACACACCTATTGGATGCACAAGATTGGTTTAAAACCCTAATTGGACTAGAATATGGCGAGGTAGGACTGAAAATGACCTAAATGTTAAACCTATGAAACAAACACACGTATTGAATGTACAAGATTTGATAAAAACCCTAATTGGGCTAGAATAAGCTTAGGTAGGACGAAAATGACCTAAATGTAAATCCAATGACACAAATGAACTTTTTGGATGCACAACATTGGTTAAAAACCCTAAATCAACTAGAATAAGCTTAGGGAGAACAAACACACCCATTGAATGCACAAGATTTGTTAAAAAACCCTTATTGGGCTAGAATAAAACCAGGGAGGACGAAAATGACCTAAATGTTAATCCGATGACACAAATGAACTTATTGGATGCACAAGATTGGTTAAAATACATAATTGGACTAGAATAATCTTAGGGTGGACAAAAATCACCTAAATGTTAATCCAATGACCCAAAGACACCTACTGGATGCACAAGATAGGTGAAAAATCCTATTTGGACTAGAATAAACTTAAGGAGGACGAAAATGATCTAAATATTTATCCAATGACACAAAAGAACTTATTTGACGCACAAGATTGGTTAAAAATCGTAATTGTACTACAATAAGCTTTGGGAGGACAAAAATGACTTAAATGTTAATCCAATGACATA
Source organism: Cicer echinospermum (assembly GCA_002896215.2). Lineage (NCBI taxonomy): Eukaryota > Viridiplantae > Streptophyta > Magnoliopsida > Fabales > Fabaceae > Cicer > Cicer echinospermum. The sequence continues at coordinate 29,101 of PGTU02000997.1, forward strand.
AACACACCTATTGGATGCACAAGATTGGTTAAAAACTTTAACTGGATTAGAATAAGCTTAGGGAGGAAGAAAATGACCTAAATGTTAATCCAATGACAAAATACACCTATTGGTTGCACAAGATTGGTAAAAAACCCTAATTGGACTACAATAAGCATAGGGGTGACGAAAAACAAACGTATTGAATGCACAAGATTTGTTAAAAAACCATAATTGAACCAGAATAAGCCTAGGGAGAATGAAAACGAACTAAATGTTAATGCAATGACACAAATGAACTTTTTGGATGCGTAAGATTGCTTAAAAACCGTAAATGAACTAGAATAAGCTTAGGGAGAACAAAAATGACGTAAATGTTAATCCAATGACACAAACACACCTATTGGTTGGAAACCCTAATCGGACAAGAATAAGCTGATGGAGGAATGAAAATGATCTAAATATTAATCCTATGAAACAAACACACGTATTGAATGCACAAGATTTGTTAAAAGCCCTAATTGGATTAGAATAAACATAGGGAGGACGAAAATGACCTAAATGTCAATCCAATGTCACACACACACCTATTAGTTGCACGAGATTGGTTAAAAACCTTAATTGGACTAATAAGCCTAGGGATGATGAAAATGACTAAATATTAATCCAATGACACAAACACACGTATTGAATGCACAAGAATTGTTAAAAACCCTAATTGGACTAGAACAAGCCTAGGCAGGACGAAAATGACTTAAATGTTAATCCAATGATAGAAATAAAATTATTGGGTGCACTAGATTGGTTAAAAACCCTAATTGGACTAGAATAAGCCTACAGAGGATGAAAATGACCTAAATGTTAATCCAATGACACAAACACACCTATTGGGTTCATAAGATTGGTTAAAAACGCTAATCGGGAGGAATAAGCCTAGGGATGACGATAATGACCTAAATATTAATCCGATGACACAAATGAACTTATTGGATGCACAAGGTTGGTTAAAAACCGTAATTGGACTAGAATAATATTAGGGTGGACGAAAATAACCTAAATATTAATCCAATGAGACAAACACACCTATTGGATGCACAAGATTGGTTAAAAATCCTAATTGGACTAGAATAAGCTTAGGGAGGACGAAAATGACCTAAATGTTTATCACATGACACAAATGAACTTATTTGACGCCCAAGATTGGTTAAAAACCCTAATTTACTACAATAAGCTTTGGGAGGACGAAAATGACCTAAATTTTAATCCAATGACACAAACACACCTATTGGATGCACAAGATTGATTGAAAACCCTAAATAAACTAAAATAAGCTTAGGGAGAATAAAATAACCCAAATGTTTATCCAATGCTACAAACACACCTATTGGTTGCACAAGTTTGGTTAAAAACCCTAATTGTACTAGAGTAAGCCCAGGGAGGACTAAAATGACCTAAATGTTAATCTAATGACAAAAATGAACTTATTGGATGCACAAGATTGGTTAAAAACCCGAAATATACTAGAATATGTCTAGAGAGGACAAAAAAGACCTAAATGTTAATCCAATGACAAAAACACGCGTATTGCATACACACGCTTGGTTAAAAACCCTAAATGGACTAGAATAACCCTAGGGGGGCCGAAAATGACCTAAATGTTAATCCAATGACACTAACACACTTATTGGATGCACAAGATAGGTTAAAAACTTTAATTGGATTAGAATAAGCCCAGGGAGGACGAAAATGACCGTAATGTTAATCTTATGAAACAAACACTCGTATTGAATGCACAAGATTTGTTAAAAACCCTATTTGGACTAGAATAAGCCTAAGGAGGACGAAAATGACCTAAATGTTTATCCAATTACATAAATGATCTTATTGGATGCACAAGATTGGTTAAAAACCTTAATTGGACTAGAATAATGTTAGGGAGGACCAAAATGACCTAAATGTTAATCCAATGACACAAATGAACTTATTAAATGCACAAGATTGGTTAAAAACCCTAATTCGACTAGAATAAGCCTAGGGAGGACGACAATGATCTAGATGTTAATCCAATGACACAAATGAACTTATTGGATACACAAGATTGGTTAAAACCCTAAATGTACTAGAATAAGCTTAGGGAGGACGAAAATGACCTTAATGTTAATTCAATGACACCAACACACCTATTGGATGCACAAGATAGGTTAAAAACACTAATCGGACTAGAATAAGCTTAGGGAGGTCGAAAATGACCTAAATGTTAATTTCCTAACACAACCACGCCTATTGGATGCACAAGATTGGTTAAATATCCTAATTGGACTAGAATATGTCTAGGGATGACGAAAATGCCCTAAATGTTAATCCTACGACACAAACACACCTATTGGTTGCACAAATTTGGTTAAAAATCCTAATTGAACTAGAATAAGCATAGGGAGGTCGAAAACAACCTAAATGTTAATCCAGAGATGTAGACGAACTTATTGGATGCACAAGATTGGTTAAAAGCTATAATTGGACTACAATAAGCTTAGGGAGGACGAAAATGACCTAAATGTTAATCCAATGATTCAAATGAACTTATAGGACGCACAATATTGGTTAAAAACCCTAAATGGATTAGAACAAGCTTAGGGAGGACGAAAATGACTTAAATGTTAATTCAATGACACAAACACTCCAATTGGATGGACAAGATTAGTTAAAACCCCTAACCAGACTAGAATCAGCCTAGGGAAGACGAAATTGACCTAAATGTTAATCCAATTACACAGATGAACTTATTGCATTCTCAAGATTGCTTAAAACCCTAAATGGACTAGAATAAGCCTATGGAGGACAAAAATGAGCTAAATGTTAACCCAAAGACACAAACACACGTATTGGATCCACAAGATTGATAAAAAATAATAATTGGACTTGAATAAGCCTAGGGAGGTTGAAAATGACCTAAATGTTAATCCAATAACAAAAACACACCTATTGGTTTCACAAGATAGGTTAAAAACCATAATCGGACTAGAATAAGCCTTGGGAGGACGAAAATGACCTAAATGTTAATCCAATGTCACAAATGAACTTGTTGGATGCACAAGATTGTTTAAAACCCTTTATGAACTAAAATAAGCTTTGGGAGGACCAAAATGACCAGAATGTTAACCCAATGACACAAACACACCTATTGGTTTTCACAAGATTGGTTAAAAACCTTAATCGGACTAGAATAAGCCCAGGGAAGACGAAAATGACCTAAATGTTAATCCAATGACTTAAGCACAACTATTGGTTGCACAAGATAGGTTAAAAACCCTAATTGGACTAGAATAAGCCTAGGGAAGACGACAATGACCTAAATGTTAATCCAATGACACAAATGAACTTATTGGATGCACAAGATTGGTTAAAAACCGTAATTGGACTAGAATAATCTTAGGGTCGACGAAAATGACCTAAATGTTAATACAATCACATAAATCAACTGATTGGATGCACAAGACATGTTAAAAACCAAAATTGGACTATAATAAGCCTAGGGAGGAGGAAAATTACATAAATGTTAATCCAATGACACTAACACACATATTGGTTGCACAAGATTTGTTAATACACCTAATTGGACTAGAGTAAGCTTAGGGAGGATGAAAATGCATAAATGTTAATCCAATGATACAAATGAACTTATACGAAGGACAAGATTGGTTAAAAACCTTAATCGGACTAGAATAAGCCTAGGGGGGACGAAAATCACCTAAATGTTAATCCAACGACACAAACACAAGTTGCAAAAGATTGGTTACGACACTAGAATAACCCTAAGGAGGATGAAAAAGACCTATATGTTAATCCAATGACACAAACACTTGTAGTGGAGAAACAATATTGGTTAAAAATCTTAATCAGACTAGAATAAGCATAGGGAGATCGAAAACGACCTAAATGTTAATCCAAAGGCACAGATGAAGTTATTGGATGCCCAAGATTGGTAAATTACCCTAATTGGACTAGAATAATGTTAGGGAGGACGAAAATGACCTACATGATAATCAAACGACACAAATAAACTAATTGGATGCACAAGATTTGTTAAAAACCCATATTTTACTACAATAAGCCCAGGGAGGACGAAAATGACCTATATATTAATCAAATGACACAAACACACCTATTGGATGCACAAGATTGGTTAAAAACCCAAATTGGGCTAGAATAAGCTTAGGGAGGTTGAAAGTGAACTAAATGTTAATTCATTGACACAAATGAACTTATTGGATGCACAAGATTGGTTAAAAACCCTAATTGGACTAGAATAAGGCTAGGGAGGACGAAAATGACCTCAATGTTAATCCAATGACACAAATGAACTTGTTTGATGCACAAGATTGTTTAAAACCCTTAAATGAACTGGATTAAGGTTAAGGAGGACGAAAATGACCAAAATGTTAATCCAATAACACAAAGACACCTATTGGATGCACAAGATAGGTTAAAAACCCTAATTGGACTTGAATAAGCCTAGGGAAGATGAAAATGACCTAAATGTTAACCCAATGACACAAAGGAGCTTATTAAATGCGAAAAATTGGTTAAAAACCCTAATTGGACTAGAATAAGCCTAGGGAGGATGAAAATGACCTAAATATTAATCCAATGACACAAACACACCTATTGGTTGCACAAGATTGGTTAATTACCCTAATTGGACTAGAATAAGCCTAGGGAGGACGAAAATGACCGTAATGTTTATCTTATGAAACAAACACATGTATTGAATGCACAAGATTTGTTAAAAACCCTATTTGGACTAGAATAAGCCTAGGGAGGACGGAAATGACCTAAATGTTAATCCAATTACACAAATGACCTTATTGGATGCACAAGATTGGTTAAAAACCTTAATTGGACAAGAATAATGCCTAGGGAGGACCAAAATGAACCTAAATGTTAATCCACTGACACAAATGAACTTATTAAATGCACAAGATTGGTTAAAAACCCTAATTCGACTTGAATAAGCCTAGGGAGGATGAAAATGACCTAAATGTTAATCCAGTGACACAAATGAACTTATTGGATGCACAAGATTGGTTAAAAACCCTAAATGTACTAGAATAAATCTTAGGGCGGACTAAAATGACCTAAATGTTAATCCAATGACACAAACACACGTATTGGATCCCCCAAGATTCGTTAAAAATCAAAATTGGACTAAAATAAGCCTAAGTAGAAAAAAAATGACCTAAATGATAATCGAATGACACAAACACACCTATTGTTGCACTAGATAGGTTAAAAACCCAAATCGGACTTGAATAAGCCTAAGGAGGACAAAAATGATCTAAATGATAATCAAACGACAAAGATTAACTTATTGGATGTACAAGATTTGTTTAAAAAGTTATTGGACTAGAAAAATCGTAGGGAGGACGAAAATGTCCGAAATGTTAATCAAATTACAGAAATGAACCAATCGGACACACAAGATTGGTTAAAACCGTAATTGGACTAGAATAAGACTTGTGAGGATAAAAATTACCTAAATATTAATCCAATGACACAAACACACCTTTTGGATGCACAAGACTGGTTAAAAATCATAAACGGATTAGAATAAGCCTTATGGAGGACGAAAATGACCTAAATGTAATCCAATGACACAAATGAACTTATTAAATGAACAAGATTGGTTAAAAACCCTAATTGGACTAGAATAAGCCTAAGGAGGATGAAAATGATCTAAATATTAACACAATGACACAAACACACCTATTGGATTCCCAAGATTGGTTAAAAACCCTAAATGGACTAGAATAAGCCTTGGGATGACGAAAATGACCTAAATGTTAATCCAATGACACAAATGAAACTTATTGGATGCGCTAGATTTGACAGAAATCCTTAAATGAATTAATCCAATGACAAAAACACAGGTATTGGATACACATGATTTGTTAAAAACCCTAAAGGGACTAAAATAAGGTTATGGAAGACGAAAATTACCTAAATGTAATCCCAATGCCATAAACACGCCTATTGGATGCACAAGATTTGTTAAAAACCCCAAATGTACTAGAATAAGTCTAGAGAGGACAAAAAAGACCTAAAATGTTAATCCAATGACAGAAAACACATATTGGATACACACAATTGGTTAAAAACCCTAAATGGACTAGAATAAGACTAGGGAGGATGAAAATGACCTAAATGTTAATCCAATGACAAAAAACACACTTATTACAAAATGTTAATCCGATGACATAAATGAACTTATTGGATACATAAGATTGGTTAAAAACCGTAAACTGGACTAGAATAATCTTAAGGTGGAGGAAAATGATCTAAATGTTAATCCAATCACACAAACACACCTATTGGATGCACAAGATTAGTTAAAAATCCAAATTGGACTAGAATAAGCTTAGGGAGGACGAAAATGCCCTAATTGTTTATCCAATGACAAAAATGAACTTATTTGACGCACAAGAATGGTTAAAAACCATAAACGTACTAGAATAAGATTAGGAAGGACGAAATTGACCTAAATGGTAATCCAATTTCACAAACACACCTATTGGAGGCACAAGATAGGTTAAAAACCCTAATCCGACTAGAATAAGCCTAGGGAGGAAGAAAATCGCCTAAATGTTAATCCAATTACAAAATACACCTATTTGTTGCACAAGATTTGTTGAATACCCTAATTGGGCTACAATATGCTTAGGGATGACGAAAATGACCTAAATGTTAATCCTATGTAAAAAACAAACGTATTGAATGCACAAGATATGTTAAAAACCCTAATTGGACTAGAATAAGCCGAGGGAGGATGAAAATGACCTAAATGTTAATCCAATGACACAAACACACCTATTGGTTCCTTTAAAATTGTTAAAGACCCTAATCAGACAAGAATGAACCTAGGGAGGACAAAAATCACCTAAATGTTAATCCAATGATACAAATGAACTGATTTGATGCAGAAGATTGGTTAAAAACCCTAAATGGACTAAAATAAGCTTGTGGAGGACGAAAATTACCTAAATGTTTAAACAATGCCACAAACAAACCTATTGGTAGCACAAGATTAGTTAAAAACCATAATTGTACTAGAGTAAGTCTAGGGAGGAAAAAAATGTACTTGAATGACAAAAACCCTAATTTAATTAGAATAAGCCAATGACACAAATGAACATTTTGGATGCACAAGATGGGTTAAAACGCTAATCGGAATTGAATAAGCTGAGGGAGGACGAAAATGACCTAAATGTTAATCCAATGATACTAACACACCTATTGGATGCACAAAATTGGTTAAAAACAAGAATTCGACTATCATAAGCTTAAGGAGGACGAAAATGACCTAAATGGAAATCCAATGACACAAATGAAGTTATTGGATGCACAAGATTGGTTAAAAATCCTAATTGGACTACAATAAGCTTAGGCATAATGAAAATGACCTAAATTGTAATCTTATGAAACAAACACACGCATCGATTGCACAAGATTTGTTAAAAACCGTAATTGGAAAAGAATAAGCCTAGGGAGATCGAAAATGACCTAAATGTTAATCCAATGACTCACACACACACCTATTGGTTACACAAGATTGGTTAAAAACCCTAAATGGACTGGAATAAGCCTGGGGAGGATGAAAATGACCTAAATATTAATCAAATGACATAAATGAACTTATTGGATGCACCGGATTGGTTAAAAACTGTAATTGGACCAGAATAATCATACGGCGGTCGAAAATGACCTAAATGTTTATCCAATGACACAAATGAACTAATTGGATGAACAAGATTGGTTAAAAACCCTAATTAGACTAGAATAAGCATAGGGAGGACGAACATGACCTAAATGTTAATCCAATGATACAAACACACCTATTGGATGCCCAAGTTCGGTTAAAAATCCTAATTTGACAAGAATAAGCTTATGGAGGATGAAAATAACCAAAATGCAAGAGATTGTTTAAAAACCCTAAATGAACTAGAATAAGCTTTGGGAGGACGAAAATGACTTAAATGTTGATCCAATGACACAAACACAACTATTGGTTGCACAAGAATGGTTAAAATCCCTAATCAGACTAGAATAATCCTAGGGAGGATGAAAATGACTTAAATGTAAATCCAATGACAGAAATGACCTCATTGGATGCACAAGATTGGTTAAAAACCCTAAATGGACTAGAATAAGTCTAGAGAGGACAAAATTGGCATAAATGCTAATCCAATGAGACAAATAGACCTATTGGTTGCACAAGATTGGTTAACTACCCTAATTAGACAAGAATAAGCTTGGTGAGGACGAAAATGACCTAAATGTAAATCATATGCAACAAACACACGTATTGAATGCACAAGATTTGTTAAAAACCCTATTTGGACTAGAATATGCTTAGGGAGGACGAAAATATCCTAAATGTTAATCCAACGCCACAAACACACCTATTGGTTCCACAAGATTGTTAAAAACCCTAATTGTACTAGAATAAGCCTAAGGAGCACGAAAATGACCTAAATGTTAATCCAATGATACAAATGAACTTATTCGATGCACCAGATTGGTTAAAAATCCTAAATTTACTAGACTAAGTCTAGGGAGGACAAAAATGACCTAAATGTTAATCCAGTGACACAAACACACGTATTGGTTAAAAATCATAATTGGACTAAAATAAGCCTAAGGAGGACAAAAATGACCTAAATGTTAATCGAATGGCACAAACACATCTATTGGTTGCACAAGATAGGTTAAAAACCCAAATCGGACTTGAATAAGCCTAAGGAGGAGAAAAATGACCTAAATGTTAATCGAATGGCACAAACACACCTATTGGTTGCACAAGATAGGTTAAAAACCCAAATCGGACTTGAATAAGCCTAAGGAGGAAGAAAATGACCTAAATGGTAATCCAACAACACAAATGAACTTATTGGATGTACAAGATTGGTTAAAAACTTTAATTGGACTAAAATAATCTTAAATGTTAAACCAATGACAGAAATGAACCGATTGGATGCACAAGATTGGTTGAAAAACCTAATTGGACAAGAATAATGATAAAAATGACCTATATAATAATCCAATGACATAAACACACCTATTGGATGCACAAGATTTGTTAAAAACCATAAATGGACTAGAATAAGCCTGGGGATGACGAAAATGACCTAAATGTTAATTAGATGACAGAAATGAACTTATTAGATACACAAGATTGGTTAAAAACCGTAAACGTAGTAGAATAAGATTAGGGAGGAAAAAAATAACCTAAATACTAATCAAACGACACAAACACACCTATTGGTTGTAAAAGATAGGTTAAAAACCTTAATTGGACTAGAATAAGCATAGGGAGGACGAAAATGACCTAAATGTTAATTTGATGACACAAATACAGCTATTGGTTGCACAAGATTGGTAAATTACCCTAATGGGACTAGAATAAGCCTAGGGAGGACGAAAATGACCGAAATGTTAATCATATGCAACAAAACACGTATTGAATGCACGAGATTTGTTAAAAACCCTATTTGGACTAGAATAAGCCTACTGTGGACGAAAATGACATAAATGTTAATCCAATGACACAAATGAACTTATTGGATGCACAAGATCGGTTAAAAACCTTAGTTGGACTAGAATCATGTTACGGAGGACCAAAATGACCTAAATGTTAATCCAATGACACAAATGAACTTATTAAATGCCAAAAATTGGTTAAAAACCCTAATTGGACTAGAATAAGCCTAGGAAGGACGAAAATGACCTAAATATTAATCCAATGACACAAACACACCTATTGGATGCACAAGATTGGTTAAAAACCCTAAATGGACTAGAATAAGTATAGGAAGGACGAAAAAGACCTAAATGTGAATTCAATGACACTAATACACTTATTGGTTGCACAAGATTGGTTAATTATCCTAATTGGATTAGAATAAGCCTAGGGAGGACGAAAATGACCGTAATGTTAATCTTATGAAACAAACACACGTATTGAATGCACAAGATTTGTTAAAAACCCTATTTGGACTAGAATAAGCCTAGGGAGGACGAAAATGACCTAAATGTTTATCCAATTACACAAATGACCTTATTGGATGCACAAGATTGGTTAAAAACCTTAATTGGACTAGAATAATGTTATGGAGGACCAAAATGACCTAAATGTTAATCCAATGACACAAATGAACTTATTAAATGCACAAGATTGGTTAAAAACCCTAATTCGACTAGAATAAGCCTAGGGAGGACGACAATGATCTAGATGTTAATCCAATGACACAAATGAACTTATTGGATGCACAAGATTGGTTAAAACCCTAAATGTACTAGAATAAGCTTAGGGAGGACGAAAATGACCTTAATGTTAATTCAATGACACCAACACACCTATTGGATGCACAAGATAGGTTAAAAACACTAATCGGACTAGAATAAGCTTAGGGAGGTCGAAAATGACCTAAATGTTAATCTCCTAACACAACCACACCTATTGGATGCACAAGATTGGTTAAATATCCTAATTGGACTAGAATATGTCAAGGGATGACGAAAATGCCCTAAATGTTAATCCTACGACACAAACACACCTATTGGATGCACAAGATTGGTTAAAAGATGTAGACGAACTTATTGGATGCACAAGATTGGTTAAAAGCTATAATTGGACTACAATAAGCTTAGGGAGGACGAAAATGACCTAAATGTTAATCCAATGATTCAAATGAACTTATAGGACGCACAATATTGGTTAAAAACCCTAAATGGATTAGAACAAGCTTAGGGAGGACGAAAATGACTTAAATGTTAATTCAATGACACAAACACTCCTATTGGATGCACAAGATTAGTTAAAACCCCTAACCAGACTAGAATCAGCCTAGGGAAGACGAAATTGACCTAAATGTTAATCCAATTACACAGATGAACTTATTGGATTCTCATGATTGCTTAAAACCCTAAATGGACTAGAATAAGCCTTTGGAGGACAAAAATGAGCTAAATGTTAACCCAATGACACAAACACACGTATTGGATCCACAAGATTGATCAAAAATAATAATTGGACTTGAATAAGCCTAGGGAGGACGAAAATGACCTAAATGTTAATCCAATAACAAAAACACACCTATTGGTTGCACAAGATAGGTTAAAAACCTTAATCGGACTAGAATAAGCCTTAGGAGGACGAAAACGACCTAAATGTTAATCCAATGACACAAATGAACTTGTTGGATGCACAAGATTGTTTAAAAACCCTTTATGAACTAAAATAAGCTTTGGGAGGACCAAAATGACCAGAATGTTAACCCAATGACACAAACACACCTATTAGTTTTCACAAGATTGGTTAAAAACCTTAATCGGGCTAGAATAAGCCCAGGGAGGACGAAAATGACCTAAACGTTAATCCAATGACATAAGCACAACTATTGGTTGCACAAGATAGGTTAAAAACCCTAATTGGACTAGAATAAGCCTAGGGAAGACGACAATGACCTAAATGTTAATCCAATAACACAAATGAACTTATTGGATGCACAAAATTGGTTAAAAACCGTAATTGGACTAGAATAATCTTTGGGTGGACGAAAATGACCTAAATGTTAATACCATGACATAAATCAACTGATCGGATGCACAAGACATGTTAAAAACCAAAATTGGACTATAATAAACCAAAATGGATACACTAACACACATATTGGTTGCACAAGATTTGTTAAAACACCTAATTGGACTAGAGTAAGCTTAGGGAGGATGAAAATGCATAAATGTTAATCCAATGATACAAATAAACTTATACGAAGGACAAGATTGGTTAAAAACCTTAATCGGACTAGAATAAGCCTAGGGGGGACGAAAATCACCTAAATGTTAATCCAATGACACAAACACAAGTTGCAAAAGATTGGTTACGACACTAGAATAACCCTAAGGAGGATGAAAAAGACCTATATGTTAATCCAATGACACAAACACTTGTAGTGGAGAAACAATATTGGTTAAAAATCTTAATCGGACTAGAATAAGCATAGGGAGATCGAAAACGACCTAAATGTTAATCCAAAGGCACATATGAAGTTATTGGATGCCCAAGATTGGTTAATTACCCTAATTGGACTAGAATAATGTTAGGGATGACGAAAATGACCTACATGATAATCAAACGACACAAATGAACTAATTGGATGCACAAGATTTGTTAAAAACCCATATTTTACTACAATAAGCTTAGGGAGGACGAAGATGACCTATATATTAATCCAATGACACAAACACACCTATTGGATGCACAAGATTGGTTAAAAAACCAAATTGGGCTAAAATAAGCTTAGGGAGGTTGAAAGTGAACTAAATGTTAATTCATTGACACAAATGAACTTATTGGATGCACAAGATTGGTTAAAAACCCTAATTGGACTAGAATAAGGCTAGGGAGGACGAAAATGACCTAAATATTAATCCAATGACACAAATAAACTTGTTTGATGCACAAGATTGTTTAAAACCCTTAAATGAACTAGAATAAGGTTAAGGAGGACGAAAATGACCAAAATGTAAATCCAATAACACAAAGACACCTATTGGATGCACAAGATAGGTTAAAAACCCTAATTGGACTTGCATAAGCCTAGGGAAGATGAAAATGACCTAAATGTTAACCCAATGACACAATTGAACTTATTGGATGCACAAGATTGGTTAAAAACCATAATCGGACTAGAATAAGCTTAAGAGGATGAAAATAACCTAAATGTTAATCCAATGAAAATTAACTTGTTGGGTGTACAAGATTGTTTAAAAACCCTAAATGAACTAGAATTAGCTTAGGGAGGACGAAAATGATCTAAATGTTAAACCAATGACACAAAAACACCTATTGGTAGCACAAGATAGGTTAAAAACCCGAATCGGACTAGAATATGCCTAGGGAAGATGAAAATGACCTAAGTGTTAATCCAATTGCACAAATGAACTTATTGGATGCATAGGATTGCTTAAAAACCGTATTTGGACATGAATAATCTTAGGGTGGACGAACATGACCTAAATGTTAATAGAATGATACAAATGAACTGATTGGATGTACAAGATTGGTTAAAAACCCTAATTGGATGAAAATAAGCCTAGGGAGGAGGAAAATGACCTAAATGTTTATCCAATGACACAAACACACCTATTGGATGCACAAGATTGGTTAAAAACTCTAATTAGACTAGGATAAGCTTAGGGAGGACGAAAATGACCTAAATGTTAATTCAATGACACAAATGAACTTATTGGATGATCGAATAGGTTTTAAATACTAATTGGACTACAATAAGCCTAGGGAGGATGAAAATGACCTAAATATTAATCCTATGAAACAAACACACGTATTTAATGCACAAGATTTATTAAAAACCCTAATTGAACTAGAATAAGCCTAAGGAGGACGAAAATAACCTAAATTTTAACCCAACGACACAAATGAACATATTGATGCCCCAGATTGGTTAAAAACCCTAAATGGAGTAGAATAAGCCAAGGGAGGATGAAAATGACCTAAATGTTAATCCAATGACACAAATGAACTTATTGGATGCACAAGATTGGTTAAAAACCCTTATCGAACTTGAATAAGCCTAGGGAGGACGAAAATGACCTAAATGTTAATCCAATGACCCAAACTCAAGTTGCAAAATATCGGCTAAAAACCGTAATGGCACTAGAATATGCCTAGGAAGGATGAAAATGATCTAGGTGTTAATCGATTGACACTAACACACCTATTGGTTGCACAAATTTGGTTAAAAATCCTAATTGAACTAGAATAAGCATAGGGAGGTCGAACACGACCTAAATGTTAATCCAATGACACGAATGAACTTGTTGGATGCACAAGACTGTTTAAAAACCATAAATGAACGAGAATAAGCTTAGGGAGGACGAAAATGACCTGAATATTAATCCAATGACACAAACACACCTATTGGTTGCACAAGATCGATTAAACACCTTAATCGGACTAGAATAAACCCAGGGAGGACAAAAATAACATAAATGTTAATCCAATGACACAAACACATCTAGTGAATGCACAAGGTTGGTTAAAACACCTAATTGGACTAGAATAAGCTTAGGGCGGACGAAAATGACCTAAATGTTAAGTCAATGACACAAATGAACTTATTGGATGCACAAGATTGGTTAAAAACCCTAATTGGACTAGAATAATCTTGGCGTGGACAAAAATGTCCTAAATGTTAATCCAATGACACAAATGAAATGATTGGATGCACAAGATTGGTTAAAAACCCTAAATGAAGTAGAATAAGCTTAGGGAGGACGAAAATGACCTAAATGTTAATCCAATTAAACAAACACACCTATTGGATGCACAAGATGGGTTAGAAATCCTAATTGGACTAGAATAAGCTTAGGGGGTATCAAAATGACCTGAATGGTAATCCAATGAAACAAATGAACTTATTGGATGCACAAGAATGGTTGAAAACCCTAATTGGACTAGAAAAATCCTATGGAGGACGAAAATGACCTAAATGTTAATCTAATGACACAAATGAACATATTGGATGCACAAGATTTTTAAAAACCCTAAATGAACTAGAATAAGCTTAGGGAGGACGAAAAAACCTAAATGTTAATGCAATGACACAAACACATCTATTGGTTGCACAAGATTGGTTAAAAACCTTAATCGGACTAGAATAAGCCCAGGGAGGACAAAAATGACGTAAATGTTAATCCAATGACACACACATCTAGTGGATGCACAAGGTTAGTTAAAAACCCTAATTGGACTAGAATAAGCTTAGGGAGGACGAAAATGACCTAAATGCTAATTCAATGACACAAATTAACTTATTGGATGCACAAGATTGGTTAAACACCCAAGTTGGACTTAAAAAAGCCTAGGGAGGATGAAAATGACTTATGAAACAAACACACGTAATGAATGACACAAACACACCTATTGGTTGCACAAGATTGATTAAAAACCTTAATTGGACTATAATAAGCCTAGGGAGGTCGAAAATAACTAAATGTTAATCCAATGACACAAACACACGTATTGAATGCACAAGAATGGTTAAAAAATCCTAATTGTACTAGAATAAGCCTGAGGAGGACGAAAATAACCTAAATGTTAATTCAAAAACATAAATGAAGTTATTGATGCACAAGATTAGTTATAAACCCTAAATGTTCTAGAATAAGCCTAGGTAGGAAGAAAATGACCTAAATGTTAATCCAAAGACACAAACAGACCGATTGGTTGCACAAGATTGTTTAAAAACCCTAATCAGAATATAATAAGCCTGGGGAGGAAGAAAATAACCTACATGTTAATCCAATAACACAAATGTTAATCGAATGACACAAACACATGTATTGGAGGAACAAGATTGGTTAAAAATCCTAATAGTACTAGAATAAGCATAGGGAGGTCGAACACGGCCTAAATGTTAATCCAATGACATGAATGAACTTGTTGGATGCACAAGACTGTTTAAAAACCATAAATGAACTAGAATAAGCTTAGGGAGTACGAAAATGACCTAAATGTTAATCCTATGACACAAACATACCTATTGGATGCACAAGATGTGTTAAAAATCCTAATTGACTAGAATAAGCTTAGGGAGGACGAAAATGACCTAAATGTTAATCCAATGACACAAAATGAACTTATTGGAAGCACAAGATTGGTTAAAAACCCTAATTGGACTAGAATAAGCCTAGGGAGGACGAAAATGACCTAAGTGTTAATCCAATGACACAAACACAAGTTACAAAACATTGGTTAATAACCGTAACGGCACTATAATAACCCTAGGTAGGTTGGAAATGACCTAAATGTTAATCCAATTGCATAAACACACGTATTGGAGGAACAAGGTTGGTTAAAAATCGTACTTGTACAAGAATAAGCATAGGGAGGTCGAAAACGATCTAAATGTTAATCCAAACACACAGATGAACTTATTGGATGCACAAGAATGGTTAAAAACCCTAATTGGACTAGAACTAGCTTAAGGAGGACGAAAATGACTTAAATGTTAAATCAATGATACAAACACACCTATTGGATGCACAAGATTAGTTAAAAACCCATATCGGACTAGAATAAGTATAGGGAGGATGAAATTGACCTAAATGTTAATCCAATGGCACAAATGAAGTTATTGGATGCACAAGATTGGTTAAAAACCCAAAATGGACTAGAATAAGTCTAGCGGGGACTAAAAGGACCTAAATGTTAATCCAATGACACAAACACACGTATTGTATCCACAAGATTGGTTAAAAATCATAATTGGACTAGAATAAGTCTAGAGAGGACGAAAATGACCTAAATGTTAATCCAATGACACAAACTCACCTATTGGTTGCACTAGATAGGTTAAAACCCTATTGGACTAGAATAAGCCTAGGGAGGACGATAAATGACCGAAATGTTAATAAATGACACAAATGCTCTTTTTGGATGCACAAAATTGGTTAATGTAATATCCTAAATCAAAGGATAAAATAATTAAATTTTAAAATATTCTAATTTATAGATTATTATGATTATATCATTTGTTATTATTATTATTATTATTATTATTATTATTATTATTATTATTATTATTATTATTATTATTATTATTATATTATTATTATTATTATTATTATTATTATTATTATTATTATTATTATTATTATTATTATTATATGAAACAACTAATTTGCTTAAAATACGGTAACAATAGTACGTTGTTGTAAAATAGGAAGTTTGTTTTGTTTGTTAACGTTTATGTGAAATAGATAAAAACAACAAAGCTATATAACAAATTTTTTCTACCTAATTATCTATTATTAGGAGTCAAACAAAACCAAACAAACAATCCTATATGAATTTGATATGTATTCGTTTTATTTGTAACAACCAAGAGTTTAGTGGGGCAAATATAGGACAGCTAGTCATACTATCTTATTAATATTTAATTATAAATAGATACAAAGAAGAAAATAAAAAACTCAATAGAGAGAACTATATAGGCCACCATAAAGAGGAGCAAAAGTATGATTGTGTTTACAGTAGCAGCGGTTAGAAATGATTAATACATACAAAACTTTGTATAAAAGGACGCTTCAAGAGGTGAGTAATCACACCCTTTAAACTTTCATGGTACATTTATTTTGAGAATTTGAGATGGAAAATAGTTAGTTATTTTGAATTGTATTTTCTTATTAAAATATATTATGTCGAAAACCTAACTCTATTAAAATTGGGATTTTATGAACTGTACAATAGATTGTGAATTGATTTATTTACTACTGATTGTTGAATTACCATTTTTTATGATTGTTTGAATATATATTATTAAAAAAGATTGTTTTATTATATTTTCTTGAATGATTGTTGTTATTATATATTCAAATGAAATATTATATTATAAATATGATTTTTATGAATATAGTTGTTAAAAACGTGAATTATTTGGATTGTATGTGTTTGAGACATATATATTCTTTAAAAGATTGTTTTTATTTTATTTTCTTGAATGATCATTGTTATTATATATTCAAATAAATATTATATTATAAATATGATTTTACAAATATGATTACTAAAATATGAATGATTTTGATTGTGTGTGCGGGAGATGGGTCTTGTACCCCACATATTAATGAGTTTTAAACTTCACAAAGAGATGAGGTTTAAACTCCACACGTGATAGGTGACACCTTGGTAAACTGTACTGACCCGTGATAGGTGGTACGTTTACGATTACTATTTAGTAAATCGTGTTGACCCGTGATAGGTGACACCTTGGTAAACTGTACTGACCCGTGATAGGTGGTACATTTACGATTTACATTTTTGGTGAATTGTGCTGACCCGTGATAGGTGGCACCTAGGTAAACAGTACTGGTCTGTGATAGGCGGTACGTTTACGATTCCCGCTTTTTCTTTTAGTAAATCGTGTTGACCGTGATAGGTGACACCTCGGTAAACTGTACTGACCCGTGATAGGTGTACGTTTATGATTTACGCATTTTAGTAAATCGTGCTGACCCGTGATAGGTGGCACCTCGGTAATTGGTACTTTGGCCTGCGATAGGCGGTACAATTATGATTTACGGCCTTCGAGGAGGGTTTTGGTTTGGAATTCGAGTCCATGCATTTTGGGCATATACGCATTGCATTAGGGTGCTTGGCACGCGAGTCGTATTGATTTGAGTTTATGATTTGAGTGATTTGAATTTGATTTATCGTGTTAATTGCGTTGAAAATGCTAAGTGTTATGTGTTGATTATTGGGGTGTAAGTATGATGGTTATCGAGATCCAATTGCCGTGGTAATCGCGTAGAAATTGCTAAGTGTTAAGTCGTGAACTTGATTAGGAATGACTTAGGTTAATTCATGAATTTTTGGGAAAATGATCAGGGAAATCGATTTCCCAATCGATTGGATGGAAGTCAGGGCTGGCCAAATGAACAAAATCGATTAGCCAATCGATTTTGTAATCAGTTTTTCGAAAAATCCCTTACGAAATCGATTGCCCAATCGATTGAATCAAGCCAGAGTTCAAAATTTCACTAAAAACCTTCAGGAAGTCGATTTGGAAATCGATTGGTATAGAGTCAGGGGCTCCGTTATCCTATCAATCGATTGCCAAATCGATTGATTCAGCCCAGGATTCTATTTTCATAAAAAAATCTTCACCCCAATCGATTGCCCAATCGATTGGCTTAGTGAAAATCCTCAAGTTTTAGTTGTACTGATTAATTGCTCATGATCTATCCATGTCTTGTTTTTATTATGTGTTAATTAGGAGATCGAGAACTGCATGTTACCTTCATTTCATTGGCAATGTACTGTATGAACTTTTCGCATATTGAAATCCTGTTAAGGTGCAGCTTAGTTGAAAAGTGTTTTTGAGCCATTCAAACTTAATGCTATGTGTTAACTGTTATTTTCTGGTTGGTGACCCTTTACACTATTGTGGAAATCTGGGCTTTTGCCTCAGATGAGAGTCAGGACGGCCCTACCGGTTCGTACCCTACGGACAGGAATGGAGATGGGAACGCTTGACTGCAGTTACGTTAGGAGGATCTCACGGGCGCGCGTGGAGATTACTCAGGGTGTATAGCTTTTTTGGTAGGATGATCAGATTTAGGATGATGTATAGGGACTAGGGGTCCTTCTTTTTGGTTTGGAGTATTTTCAGTTTGATATCATCTTTGGATGGGTTCCATGTACCATTTGATTGTTATGTAAATGTTTTGGATTTATAATTGGAGAAACTTTTCCGCTGGCGTAATTATAATGACTCAATTATTTATCCAAAAGCATCTTCCTCATTGTTTTACTTTGTTTTATTTTAATTTCTTTTGAAAAAAAAATATACCCTCGCTTTTGAAAAACGGGTGTTACATTGTGGTATCAGAGCATAGGTTTAGTTTTCTTGGGACTGTGGAACCTTGGTTGTAGATTGTAGGTCGACCTATAAGTTAAGAGTTGTTATCTGATCATGTGTCGGTTTAGGTGACTTGAGTTGTCAAGTCCAATATATTTGTGTTGTTAGTGGGACGTTAGTTTGGAATTATTTGAAGTAGTGTTAAGACTCTACTTGATGATGGTTTTATAGGAACCATGCCGCCAAGAAGGAATGACGCTCCGGAGACAACGCTAATAGAATGATCAAATGGCGGAGGCTATGAATAACATGGTGCTTCTGTCGCCGCACAGACTGCTGCCAAAGACTCAAAGGGGTCTTGAGGAAGAGGGAAGAGAGATCCGTGCTGCTGAGACAAGGGGGTTAGAACACTTCCGTCGTTACAATCTCCTAAGTTCAAGGGGGATGAGAAGTTTAGAGAAGGCGGATCAATGGATCCAAGAAGTTGGAGAAATCTGACATGATAAAAGTTCAGGCGGGAGTGAAGGTCAGCTATGCAAAAAAGATTGGCGGCCTTTGCATCCACAAAATGCCAACGTCTCATTCCATTTGGGGGGCCTTTTGTAGCCATAAATGCCCTTGTCCCGTCTGCCTTTGTGACAGATTGGCCCTCACAAAATGATTTTTTTGTGGCCTTAAAAGCCCTCACAAAACCTTAAATATTTAACTGGATTTTGTGGCTGCCTAAGCCCTCACAAAATCACATGTTGTGAATTTTGTGAGGGCTAGGCCAGCCACAAATCCAGTTTAATATTAAAAATTGTGAGGGGCTTTTTCAGCCACAAAGACCAATTTCAATTGACATTTGTGAGGGCTTTTCGGTCACTAATTTGTGAGAAGTTTTATTTCGGCCACAAAATGGGTTTTCTTGTATTGAACTCCACCATAGGTGTTTTATGTCATGGATAACACTAGGTCATTTTTCGTCCTCGCCCAAGCTATTCTAGTACAATAGGAGTGTTTACTAGATCTTGTGCATACCATAAGATTCATTTGGGTCATTGGATTAACATTTAGGTCCATTTTCGTCCTCTCCTAGGCTTAATTAATAGTCCAATTAAAGGTTTTTTAACCAAGTCTTGTGCATCCAATAATTGCATCTTGTCATTGGATTAACATTTAGGCATTTTCGTCCTCCCTAGCTCATCTATTACATTTAGGGTTTTTTTAACCAATCTTGCAATCTCAATAGGTGTGGTTTGTGTTATTGGATTAATTAGGGTCATTTTTCATTCTCCCAGGTCTTATATAGTCCATTAGGTTTTTAACCAATCTGTGCATCCAATAGTTTTATTTTTTGACATTGTATTAACATTAAGGTGATTTACCGTCCTCCCTAAACCTTAATTCTAGTCCAATTAGGGTTTTAACCAATCTTGTGCACCAATATTTAATTAGTGTCATTGGATGAACATGTAGGTCATTTTTCATCTTCCCTATGCTTATTCTAGTACGATAGGATTTTACCAATCTTGTCCTACCAATAGGTGTGTTTGTGTCATTGGAATAACATTTGATTCATTTTTGTCCTCCCTGGATTTTCACCAATCTTGTCATCCAATACGGTGTGTTTGTGTCATTGGACTAACATTTAGGTCATTTTGTCCCCCTAACTTATCAGTCCAATAAGGGTTTTTTAACCAAAACTGGACATCATAAGTTCCATGTTGTTTCATTGGTAACGATTCGGTCCTCTTTGTTCCTCCCTAGGCGTATTCTAGTCGTTAGGATTTTAACCAATAATGTGAACCAATAGGTCATTTTCGGTCACTCCTTAGGCCTTATTCTATTCCTTTTGGGTTTTAACCAAATCTTGGTGTGTCCCAAATAAGGTCATTTGTGTCATTGGATTAAAATTTAGTTCAATTTTATTTTCCCTAGGCTTTAGGGTTTTTAACCATTCTTGTGTCATTTTATTTTCCATAGTTTATTTTTATTTTAATTTGTGTCCTTTAGGGTTTTAACCATTCTTGTGCATTATTAACGTGTGCTGTGTCATTGGATTAACATTTAGGATCATTTTTGTCCTCTTCTAGGCTTATCTAGTTTTATTTAGGGTTTTAAACCAATGTTGTGCAACCAATGGTTTGTTTGTCCATGGATTAATATTTAGGTAATTTAGTCCTCCCTATGCTTAATTCTAGTACAATTAGGGTGTTTAAAGACGATATTTATCATCCGACTAAGTTCATTTGTGTCAATTGGATAACATTAAGTCATTTTCATCCTCCCAGGCTTATTATATAATCCAATTAGGGTTTTTAACCAAATCTTGTGCAACACCAATAGGTGTGTTTGTGTCTTTGATTAAACATTTAGATCATTTTCGTCTTCACTATGCTTATTTGTTTCGTTGGATAAAATTTAGGTCATTTCGTTTCCTAGGCTTACTAGTCCAATTAGTTTTTTAACCGCAATTCCTATCCATTCAATATGTGTGTTTGTGTCATTGATTACAATTAGGTCATTTTCGTCCTCCAGGCTATCAGTCCAATGGTTTTTAAACCCAATCTTGTGAAATCAATAGGTGGTGTGTGTCATTGGATTAACATTTTTGGTCCATTTTCGTCCTCCTTATTCTAGTTCATTTAAGGTTTTTAACCAAATCTTGTGCATCCTTAGGTGTGTTGTGTCAGTAGATTAACATTTAGGTCATTTTCGTCTTCCATAAGTTTATTAGAGTCTGATTAGAGGTTTTAACCTATCTTGTGGCAACCAATAGGGGTGTTGGTGTCATTGATTACATTTAGGCATTTCCGTGCTCCTTAATTATTCTAAGTTCAATTTGGGTTTTAAAACCCATTCTTAAGCAACCAATAGTGTGTTTGTTCATTGGATTGATATTTAGATCTTTTTCGTCTTTCCATATGGTCTTATTCCTAGTCCAAATAGGGTTTTTAACTATCTTGTGCATTCAATACGTGTGTTTGTGTCATAGGATTAGCAATTTAGTTTATTTTCGTCCTCCCAAGGTTTTCAGTCCTTGCAGTGTTTTTAACACCTATCTTTTACGTCCA
Organism: Cicer echinospermum; assembly: GCA_002896215.2. NCBI lineage: Eukaryota > Viridiplantae > Streptophyta > Magnoliopsida > Fabales > Fabaceae > Cicer > Cicer echinospermum. The sequence goes on from PGTU02000997.1 coordinate 51,575, forward strand.
ATAGTATGTTTGTGTCATTAGATTAACAATTTAGGCACATTTGGTCCTCCGCAGGCTTTTCTAGTTTGATAGGGTTTTTAACCTATCTGTGCAACCATAGGTGTGTTAAGTCATTGGATTAATAATTTAGGTCATTTTTTATCCCCTAGCTTATTCTACTCCATTTGGGGTTTTTAACACAAGTATTGTGCTCTAATAAGTTCATTGTGTATTGATTAACATTTAGGTCATTTGCGTCCCCCTAGATACTCTGTCCAAATTAGGGTTTTTAATCATTCTTATGCATTCAATACGTGTTTTGTGTCGTTGATCCATTTAGTCATTTTCGTCCCCATAGCTTATTCTATTCCAATTAGGGTTTTTTAATCAACTTGTTCAACCAATAGGTGTGTTTGTGTCAATGGAATACATTTGGGTCATTTTGGTCCATTTGTTCTCCCTAGCTTATTCTATCCATTTATAGTTTTTTAACCATCGTGCATCCAATTAAGTTTCATTTGTGTTTATTGGATTAAATTTAAGTCAATTTGTCCTTTGAAGGCTTATCTAGTCCATTTGGGTTTTTAAACCCAATGTGTATCCAATAGGTCTGTTTGTTTCATTAGATTATATTTAAGTCCATTTTTCCTCCATAGGCTATTCTAGTCCATTTAGGGGGTTTTAACCACTTGTGTACCAATAAGTTCATTTGTGTCTTTTGGATTAACATTTAGGTCATTTTTTGTCCCACCGAAGACTTATTCTAGTCTAGTTGGGATTAAACCAAATATTTTTTGGCATCCTATATATGTATTTGTTTCATTGGATAATATTTAGTCATTTTCATACCACCCTAAGGCTATTTATAGTCCAAATTAGAGTTTTAAACCACCTTGGAATCCAATTAGTTTCCATTTGTGTATTGGATACATTAGGTCATTTCCGGTCCTTCCTAAGATTAACTCAAGTCCAATTAAGGTTTTACAAATCTTGTGCGTCCAATTAGTTCATTTGTGTCATATTCCGTGCTCCTAAGCTTTATTCCAGTCTTTTTAGGTTTTTAAACCAATATTGTGCACCATAGTGTGGTTGGTATTAGATTAACATTTAGGTAATTTTTCGCCTCCTGTAGGCTTATTCCTATCCTATAGGGGTTTTTACCCTAATCTTGTGCTACCATTGGGTTGGTTTCTGTCATTGGATTAACATTAGGAGGGCCATTTTCGTCCTTCCAGAATTATTCTAGTCAATTAATTTTTTAAACCAATCTTGTGCATCTATTAAATTTATTTGTGTCATAGATTAACATTTAGGTCATTTTCGTTCCTCCGTAGGGTTATTCCAGCCGATTAGGTTTTTTAAACCTAGCTTCAACCAATAGGTTTGTTTATGTCATGGATAACATTTAGGCCATTCCGTGTCCCTCAGCTTATTCTAGTTATTAGGGTTTAACCAATCTTTGTGCATCCAATAAGTTTCAATGTGTGTCATTGGATTAACAGTAGGTATTTTAGTCCTCCCTAGGCATATCATGGACCATATTGGTTTTAAAACAATCTTGTGCAATCCAAATTGGTGTGTTCTGTAATTGGATTAAATATTAGGTCATTTCTCCTCCCAAGGCTTATCCTAGTACAATTAGTGTTTAACCAATCTTGTGCATTCAAAATAAGTTCATTTTTGTTGTATTGGAATTAACATCAGGTCATTTTCGTCCCTCGCTAGGCTTATGTAGTCCATTTTGGCTTTTTATTCAATCTTGTGCATCCAATAATTAATTTGTATCTTTGGATTACTTAGGTCATTTTCCGTCCTGCCTAGGCTATTCTAGTCCGTTAGAGTCTAACCAATCGTCAAACCATAAGGTCAATTGTGTCATTGGATAAAATAGGTCATTTTACGTCTTTCCTAGGCTTATTCAAGTCAAATAAGGGTTTTTAACCATCTTGTGGCATTCAATCTTTGTTCGCTCATGGATTAACATTTAGGTCTTTTCGTCCTCCATAGGCTATCAGTCATTAGGGTTTTAAACCATTCTTGTGCTTCCAATAAGTTCATTCTGTGTGTGGATTACATTTAGTTGTATGACTCCCTATGCTTATTCTAGTAAGATGAGGATTTTTAACCAATCTTGTTCCTCCCAATACGTGTGTTTTGGCATTGGATAACATTTAGGTCATTTTCATCCTCCCTTGGGTTTTCTAGTGCATATAGTTTTAAAACCAAAATTTGAACTTGTGTTTGTGTTCATTGGATTAACATTTAGGTCATTTTCATCCTCCCTAGGCTTATCCTAGTCATTAAGGTTTTAACCAATCTTGTCCATCAATAAGTTCATTTGGTTGTCATTGAAACATTTGAGGTCATTTTCGTCCCCCAAAGCTTATTTCTAGTCCAATAAGTGGTTTTATAACAAATCTTGTGTATCCAAAGTTGTGTTTGTGTCATTTGATTTACAATTAGGTCATTTTCGTCCTCCCAAGATTATTTACTAGTCCAATTAAGGTTTTTAAACTATAACGCTACTTACGGGTATAAAAAACGAAGTAATAATGGAATTTCAAATATATAAGAAGAATAGTTATTGTAATGAATTGTTCGAAGTAGTAGCTATGATCTTCAAATAACTCCTTACAATGAAAATCTTTAATAATTAAATATCAACTGGGAAATAGTATCTTTAATCCGAAAATAAAGTATCGATTAGAACACTAAGTCTACTTATTCTTGAACTACTAACATAATCGAAGGAAATCAACTCTTCTTATGGAAAGGTTGGACTTCTCAAACTTTCAACGCCTGAACGGTCCCTATAATCTGAAATACTTTAATGAGATACTAATCCAGTGATTATTACACACAATTTAGACAAATTATGTCTCAGCCAGAGCGATAAACCGGAAAAGTCGATCTGGCACCCCGCCTAATTATTCCTTAGGAATTTCATGATTTAAACTAAGTTTTTGTATAATAACGCAATACTACTTCCAAATAATTAATAAAAACTAATCATTAAATTAACAAAATCCACCATCTATCATATCAAATAAATCCAATACAAACATTTATTATGAGAAAGTAAAATCGATCAATTCAATGAATGAAATATACTACTTATTGCGAAGTGGAAATATTTCAAATCATGTGGATGCAGCAAGCCTCATCCAGTGTTGGGGTACAAGACCCATTTGGTGGGATTTAACTTCATCCTCATTATGGTGTTTAAAACTCATCTACATATGGGTACAAGACCCATCGTGTGGAGTGTACACCCGTTTCAAAGCGAGGGGATATATTTTTATTTCATAAGAAATTAAACATAAACACAAAGTAAACAAATGAGGAATGCTTTGTCGATAATGCTATAATTGAAGTCATTAGAATTAATACGCAGCCGGAAAGGTTTCTCCATTATAAATCCAAAACATTTACCATAACATCAATGTACATTGGGTAACCCATCAAAGAATGATATCAAAAGATATATTTTTAGTACAGTTTCCAAAACTGACAATACTCCAACCAAAAAGAAGAGGACCCCTAGGTCCCTATTACATCATCCTAATCTGCATCTTCCTGACCAAAGCTATACCACCCTAGAGTACTCCACCCGGACCCCGTGAATCCTCCGTAACGTTAACGCAGTCAAGCTGTTTCCCAATCTCCATTCCTGTTCGTATCAGGGCCTACGAACCTAGGCTGGCAATGATCCCCACTGACTCTCAATCTTAGGCAAAAAGCCCTCCAGATTTCCAACAATAGTGGTAACAGGGTCACCAAGAAGAAAATCACAGTAACACATAGCAATTAAGTTTTGAATGCTCAAAAAAACTTTTCAAACTAAGCATGCACCTTAACAGATTTTCAATATGAGAAAGTTAACATAACATTTTGCCATGAATTAGAAGTAAAATGCATGTCTCGATCTCCTTAATTAACACATAATAAAACAAGGACATGGATGGATTCGATGAGCAATTAATTCATACAAAAAACTTGAGGATTTTTCACTGAGCCAATTCGATGGGACAATACGATTAGGGCGTGAAGATTTTTTAGAATGAGAATCCTGGGCTGGAAATCAATCGATTGCATCGATTATAGGCGGGAGCCTACTCTGACTTAATACAACGATTTCAAAATCGATTTCTGAGAGTTTTTACGCTGTCAATATATTTGAATGTGGCTCGGCTATTACATTGTAACCGATTGGGCAATCGAATCCTCGTAGAGGATTTTTCGGGACACACACTGATTAACAAAACGATTGGCTAATCGATTTTGATTTTTCATTCTATTGGCCCAACCGATCTCCATTCCAATCGATTGGAATCAGATTCCCTGATCATCTTTCCAAAAATCAGTGATAAACCTTAAGTCATTCCTAATCAAGTTTACGGACTAACTATTAGCAATTTCTACGCGATATACCCGCATTGGGTATCTGCGATAACACTCATACTTACAACCAATAAAACAACACATAAACACTAGCATATTTCAATAGCAATTATACACGATAATCAATTCAAATCCTCAATCATATAAACTCAAATCACATAGACTCGCGTGCCAAGCACCCTAATGCAATGGTAGTGCCAAAGCCATGGACTCGGATTCCAAACGCAAAACCCTCCCTACGAGTAGGGCCGTATTATATCATAGTGATGTACGTGCCAATAAAATCGCAGGTCCTTAATAGTAACCAAAATTACCTAGGTGCCAGCCATATCCCGGGTCGACGTTATCTAAAATGTCGTAATCATAAACGTACCACCTATCACGGTCAGTACAGTTTACCCAGGTTTCCACCATCACGGTCCAACAACGATCTTCTAAAAGAACGGGAATCGTAAACGTACGCCTATCACACCAGTACTGTTACCTAGGTGCCAACCTATCACGGGTCACACAAATTCACCAAAAATGTAAATCGAAATGTACCACCCTATCATTGGTCAGTACACGTTTACCAAGGTGTACTATACGGTCAACACGATTTATAATAGTAAACGTAAACGTCCACCTATCACGGTTAGTAAAGTTTACCAAGGTGTCCTATCACGGGTCAACACGAATTACTAAATAGTAAATCGTAAAATGGTATCAACCTATCACGGGTCAGTACAGTTTACCAAGGTGTCACCTAATCACGGGTCGACACATTTACAAATAAATGCATGAGCATAACCACAAGATCCTTCACTACAATCGTAAGCAAATGTAGATATTAAAGATTCCCCTTTAATACCCATTTTAACTTAAACGACTTTCAAAACATTAATTAAATAAGTCATTAAGGATTCCCCGTTCTTATAACGATTTAAACTTTAATGAATTTTCAAACAAAACGTTAAAGCAAAAGTATTTAAGATTCCCCATTCTTAATATACTTTTGACTTAAAACATTTTCCAGCCAAATATCAGTAAACGAGTCATTAAGAGATTCCCCATTTCTTAATACTTCATTTACCGAAACGATTTCCAAAACGATAGTTAATAACCGGACATTAAGAGATTCCCCATTCTCAACCGCCCAGTTTTAACTTAAACATTTTCCTCAAATACACATTAAGTAAACCGAGGTATTAAGATTCCCATTTTAATACTCGTTTAACTCTAATGGGTTTCCAATTTCACAGAAACCATTCAAAACCATACTTTTCACATTCAAACCATAATTCACAACAACCACACAATTACAACATCAAGTACGAACAACACAATACAACGAAACACAAATCCACGCAAAACACAACACCAGAACATCAAATTCCATTTACCCATAATCATACACAATGACATCAAATTCATTTACCACGAAAACATTCATACACTATAAACAAAACATAACTTCTAAGGTTTTTATCCATAACGCGCACTATTTCGTTTTTCCCAAATCGATACATTTAACCCTAACAAATTCCTTCCACACAACTCAAAATAAGTCCCTAATGCCAAGCTAAGAAGTTTGGAAGGAGCCCCTTACTTCAACGTTAGCTTAACGTGCGTTTCCGGTACCTTCTGCGAGTATTCCGGTAAAAACTCCGCTCGAAACGCCGCTTCCAAATTAGTTTCCTAGCACCGTAGCGTGGTGGTGAACAACTTCCTCTAGTCTCTTCGAAAAATGAGGTTTGGATCTAGGAGAACGGAGGGTTTGTGTTTTTGGATCTCAAAACCCGTTTTTCTTCGTTTTCGAATCAAAGAGCAAGAGGGAGTTGCGAAAACCTGATCTAACTCAACCGACCTTTGGGTCACTAAGCTTTGAAGAAAGGAAAGCAACGAAATAACGAAATGGAGAAGGATGGAATTGTTTTCTGCGTGATGTTCAGAGGAAGGAGATGGAAATTTGAGATTTATCCTTCCTTTCTATTTTTTCCTTTTTTTTCCTTTCTTCCTTTTTCCTTCCTTCCTTTAAATTATACAACCCCTTATTTTCCTTCTCCTTTCCTCCTTCTAGTTTTCCTTTCCTTTTTCCCTCCAAACAAAACATATATAAATAAATAAATATAATGCTTAACAATACTCAAAAATCTAGATATTTATTAAATTCCGTTTCACCCGAAACGCCTTAATTCTCCGTAAAGGATTTTCCGCAGTTAAATTCAATTTATTTATCGACGAGAAATTTTTAAATTGGAAGAAATATCTTTTTGATTATAACTCCAAATATAATAACTTTGGCTTAAAAACCTCCGAGCCAAAATCCAAAATACACCAAAAAACAAATACATAAATGGCACTTTTAAAATTATGGGTCTTACATTACTCCCCCCTAAAATTAGTTTCGTCTCGAACTATGCATCGATAAATAAACTCTGGGTTTGTTCCCTCATCTTTGCTCTCCAGTTCCAAGTCGCATCTTCTCCAGTATTGGGTTCCAGATCCCTTGACCACGAAACATCCTTTGGCCTCAACCCGCTTTAATCTTTCCCTGTCATCAATCTCACGGTGGTACTCGAACGACAGGTTATCCTTTAGCTGGATTTGTTGTTCGATCGCGTGAGATGGATTCTGCGAGATATTTCCTAACTGTACACTGAAACACGTCATGAATAATTGACAGTATCGGAGGTAATGCAATCCGAATAAGCAACCGGCCCAATTCGTGCAGAAAATCTGAATGGTCCAATGAATTTGGAGTCACTTCCCTCGATTCAAAGCTCTACTACTCCAGTAGTAGGTGTAAACCTCAGAATACATGGTCACCCTGTTCGAAATTCCAAAAGTAATGCGACGCTGTCCGCGTAACTCTTCTGGCGTCTTGTGAAGTCTTCATTTCTCCTTGATCTCCTTACTTTAGCTGTGTCTGTTGCACCATCTCTGGGTCCGACAATAATTCTCACCGTCCTTTATACCAACACAAGGGGTTTTGACACCTTGCGCCCATATAAAGCCTCATAAGGTGGGGCCCTCCAATTCCAATGCTCGTGTGAACTATTGTTGTAAGTGATCAATCAACGGAAGCACACTCCCAGCTTCCCCCTATCAAGTCTAGTACACAATGCTCTCAACAGTCTTCCAAGGACTGATTCGTCCTTTCAGTCTGCCCGTCGTCTGTTTGTGATGGTAAGCTGAACTCAATCGTAGCTTTCGTGCCCAATGCCTCGTGCAATGCTCCCAAAAATGTGATGTGAACTTCGGACACGGTCTGATACAATGCTCGATTGGTTAACTCCGTGTACCTCACAATTTCACAATGTAGATCTCCGTTAGCTGATCTACCTTAAGGTGGTCCTTCCGGCAAAAAGTGAGCAGATTTTAGTTAGTCGATCCACTAACCAATAATGGGAATCATTCTTTCTCCTTGTCTTTGGTAATCCGGTTTTATAAATCTGGAAATGATTCCCACTTCCATTCAGGTATATCTAAAGGTTGCACATTCCAGCAGGTCGATGAGTTCCACCTTCCGCTTTCTGACAAGTTAGACAATGGATATCATATTCCGCCACATGTTCTCAATTCTTGGCCACCAATAATCTGCCTCATATCCTGATACTCTTTGTTGCCCCAAGGATGAATCTCACTTACTCTTATCCGCCTCTTCTTTAAAATCGTTTTCCGCATGATCTGAAATGGCTGGTACACAAATCCTACCATACACCGGCAAAACCATTTATCTGCCCCAACTTGGAACCAGTCGTCTTCCCTTGACTATTAGATTCCTCTCTCTTGAATTAAGACGTCATCCTGAGAAATTCGCAATGTCTCTAAGAGTCCAACTCGAATCTTAATCATTCCAAATTTCAAAATTCCCGTGGCAAAACTCACGTAAGTGCAAAGTCCCTAACAGCTCCCACCTCTTGTTGCTAAGCCATAATCATGAGAAACGATACACTTCTCCTGCTCAAACGCATCAAGCCACTTACATTGGCCTTCCAGGGTGTACTGCAGTGTGAAATCAAAATCCTTAAGAGTCTCCATCCATCGACTCTGGCGCAATGTTCAACTCTTCTGATCAAACAAATAATTTTTCAAGCAATTTTATGGTCGCTGAACAGGTGAACGTGCACCCTATTAAATATGCCTCCAGATCTTATGCAAAACAACCGCGGCAAGCTCCAAATCATGAGTAGGGATAGTTTCTCTCATGAATTTTCAATTGTCTTTGAGCATAAGCCACAGCTTTCCTTGTGTTGTCTCTATTCTATATTATCTATTCTAATCCTACCCCGGTGAGATGCATCAAAAATACTTCATAGGGTTCTTCTGATTGCGGTATACCAATACAGGTGAGTCGTAAACTTTCTCTTAGTAACTGGAAATTTTCCTCACACTTCTCCGTCCCATGTGAACGGTGATCTTTCTGGTAAAGTGTGTCAATGGAGCCACAATTTTAAAGCAAAACCCTCGATAAACCTCCGGTAGTACCCTGGCCAGTCCTCAATCGTATGTCAGTGACGGTCTGAGGGCTGTTTCCCAAGCAAGAACCGCCTCAATCTTAGCCGATCTACAGCGATCCTTCCTTGGTTATCACATGTCCCAAGAAATTCACTTTCTCTAGCCAAAATTTCACAACTTCGACAGATTTGGCATAACAATGCTTCCTCGCGTAAAATCTCAAGACTTGTCCGAAATGTTCCCCGTGCTCTTCTTCAAGTCCTTGAATAAATCAATATATCATCAATGAATACCACCACGAATGTTATCAAGGACAATAAAGATTCTGTTCATATGTAGTTCATGAAATTGCCGTGCATTGGTAACTCCAACGGCACCAATAACCAGGTATTCAATAGTCCGTAGCGGGTTCTGAAGCTGTTTCTGAATGTCTCCTTCCCTTACTTCGGACTGATGGTAACCGACTTCCAAGTCAAATCTTCGAAAATATCCGCGGCCCCTCTCATTATCCAATCAAATCATCGATTCGTGGCAAAAAGATAACGATCTTAACAGTGGCCTGTTAGGCTGTCTATAATCCACACATAAAGCGCGACTTCCGTCCTTCTTCTTAACTAGCAAAACTGGAAGCTCCCATGGTGATACACTTGGTCTTGTATGAATTTTCTCCAACAAGTCTTCAATTTGGCCTTGAGCTCATTTAAATTCCAAATGGCGACATTCGATAAAGGTGCCATTGAAATGGGTCCGTTCCTGGGTGCAAATCAATGAAGAATTCCACTTCCCCTTCTAACCGGTGCAATTCCTGGAATTTCGTTGGAAATAAACATCCCGATACTCGTTGACAAGTATCACATCTTCTATATCCACATTTATCTTTGCCTCCCACATTTTCCAGAGACAAAACTCATGAAGTCCTCCACTTTAGCGACACCGTGAGTTTGTTAGCAGCTTAAATACTTAACAAACTCCTGGTTCAGGGAAAAGAAACCAATTTACGAGCACAATCCAGAGTAACATAAATGATAAGACATCCAATCCAACCAGGATGACCTCGAGTGTTTCTAGCGGAAACATAATTACAAGAAATCCCTATTCTGTATAGTCATTCCGACAGATGTAAACATGCAGAATTTACGGTTAAGGTCTTAGCAGGTGGAACAACCAGAATCAAAAAGGTAAGCAAGATACAGATACTTCAAGCGGTTCACACAATCCATACAATGAAGGAATGGGTTGCCTCCCGAATCAAAGAGTGCAGTTAGAGTGTTACCTGCAATTCACAATCACGCTGAATCAGATTACCAGATGATTCCCCTCTTCAAGCATCACACAATATGCGTCCTCTACAGTAGGACGGGTAGCCCTAGCTACATTCACCACTGGTTCCCAACCTTTGGAGCCGTGCAACCCTGCCATTGCCCCGTCTTCCGACAATTGTGTGGACAGATGGGGAATGTTAGTGGTACAGCACTAGCATATGTCCCTTCTTCCCCCACAATCGGAAACACCGAAGTACTTTCCCCCATGCCTCCCGAAAATTCCTGGTTCCCCAGGGCGCTCTCCCACCGTGTTATTGCTGGGGTCGATTATAAGTTTTAGCAACTTGCTTCCCCTGTTCTGAATAACTCGCCCGACGGCCTCCCGAATTAAAATTCCCTACTCGGCTAGCCCTCTTGTTTTTCAATATTCCACTTCTCTAAACATCCTCCACCAGCGCTGGAAACGTTGAATTCCCAAGGGTAAGACGGAATCTTTGAATCTCAATACTTCAATCGTCTTGGAAACGATGACACATGAAATGGTTCATCATTCCTCACGAAGAAACCTGAAGTGCTCGATAGGTGATCAAAATTTAGCAGCAACTCGCCCACAAGTCATGCTCCCTGGTGAAGTTAGAAATCGTCACCCAATTTAGTCCTGGTACTCATCGGCGAAGTATTTGCAAAAATTCTTTTGAAACGATTCCCAGTTCCAACCCTCCTCAGGGGCTGCCTCCCCATCAATAACCCTGACCCTCCACAGTACTCCAGCATCCCCAACAGCATAATAAGTGGCAT